>JAADWV010000020.1:0-127792 GCA_023336295.1 Pythium folliculosum
AGTTTTTCGGCAATCTCCAACGATTGACTCAGCCAATCAAGCAGCGGAAAACACCAAAGGGAGCAGTTTCTCACGACACAATTGGCTCAAAACACCATTTCCGCGTTGTGCACGCCAGGGCGAAAAATCCAAAAATGGGGTCCACTATTGAGGAACACCGACTAATTGCAGTGAACGGTGTAGTTGACAGTGAGTTCGCTGATGAAAGCGTTTGCGATTCTCTGGTGACAACCGTGCATGATTCGACCTGTGCGTACGCCTTCCACTCGGTACGCTGCATTGTACAAATGTCCCGCACATTATTGATACACGGCTGCATACCCAGCCGAGTGGGTACTGAGATTGACGGTGACCGGATATCGGAGGGGAACCATGGAGAGCCTTTCGGTCAGCACGCGTGCCGCTATACTGTCTTGGTCGCATACCTCTGGCCGATAGCTAGATGTCAGAAGAGTACGGCAGTCCAGGAATGTACGGGGCTGACGAGCACACGTATAATAGCTTCGAGACGCGAAGACCACTCGTGTGTCGAGTGGATAGAGGTCGATTTGATTGGATGCACGAACTCACACGGTCACCCTCATGCTCCGGCGGGGCACTCCGTCCCGTCAGGTGTGAATACTGCCCTAGACACAGCTTTGCTACTGCGAAGCAAGACCTACCGACAACGTGGTCGCATGGGGTCGTTAGGATTGTGTAACCTCGGGCGACGGTATGGGGTGTATACCACTGGGTGGGGGATGACAGCGACCGGATGTTGGTGGGGGAGCCGTGGACAGCCACTGCCCTCACTGCGAGCAGCCTTTACGTCATTTACGTCACTCTAGCAACAGTCCACAAGAGATTCCGTTGGTTTGGGGGCTTTCTGTTTATTTCACGCGACTGCGCGCACGTCTTCCACGGTGTTCTGAGCGCGTCTCCGCGATCTTGTCGGCCATGTCGGTGGAGGTTCGTGAGCACTTGGGCAACAAAGTGTCGGCATCGAGTAGAGAAGGGTATCCTTTGTGGCAACTGCCCTTCCCAACGGCTCACTCCAAACTCGTTCGGCATCTTGACACCTGCATCACGTTATACAGGTCATCCATGCTATGCTTAGACGTTGCATTCTGTGCGTGCCCGACACCAGTTTTTGAGAGCACCGGTGCAGCGCTTGCTCTTTCTTTTCACACACTGACACCCCTTCACGACCTGAGCGCTTCCTGACCCTCGGGCTGAACGAAAGTGAGCCTGCCGTGGCCTCCACCGCCCACCAATGGAAGACAACAAGCCCAATGTGAACTAGCGCACGCTTTTTTTCTCTTATCCAGTCGTCAAACGACGCCCGCACTCCCCCCGTCCGTCCGTCACCCGAGCCTTGTGTGGACAATGGGCGCGTGCGGCAGCATCGGAAGCCGCGGCATCTTCCCCTTCGGCGGGACTCCTGGTCGACTCACGAAGGAGCAAACCCGCGCCATCGCCACCTACCTGCCCGACTTTCGCATCTACGAGGTCTCCAATGACACCCACCGCCAAATCGCCGCGACCCACTGGAACGACGTCTTTCGCGAGGCGCCGTCAAGCCGGTCTACGCGTGCGAGTTTGCGCAGCACCATGAGCTCCGGTCGCCAGCGCTCCACTGCCCCCAAGACACAGAGCGACTCGCGCATTAGTGCGCTCTACGACGCGTTCTACCAGTACCTCGACGAGCACTCGCCCGAGCTCAAGCCCGTGTTCCGCTCCTCCATGCACGTGCGCAGCAAAGTGCTCGTCCACATCAGCGCCGGGATGCGCGCGATCCTCTCGAGCCAGCACGTGATGGAGAAGACGCTCGCGCTGACGCAGACGCACCTTCGGTTTGGTGTGAAACTCGAGTTCTTCAATCCGCTGGGCAACGCGCTGCTCCACGCGATGCGCGTGGCGTCCGAGGACGCGTGGACGCCGGAGATCGAGGACGCGTGGCGGCGGCTTTTTACGCACTGCAGCGCGATCCTGCTGGTGCACCACAAGAAGGCGCTGGACCGCAAGGTGCAGGTGAAGCAACATGCCGAGTCGAACCAGACGCAGGAGGGCGTGGCTATGGCGGTGGCAGTGGTACCGGCACCGGTACCAGCACCGGCACCGGCACCGGTGGGGCACGACGTCGGTCCGGAGATCCAGGACCTGAGCTCACCTTCTTGGCGAGCTCAAGTCCCGTTCATGTGGGCGTCGCCTCGGTGAGCGCCAGGGCAGAGACAGGCGACAGGACGATATTGGCGGGACCACATGAGGACTCTGATTTGACCGCTTGGAGGAGCTCGAGCGATGTTGAAGGTGGCCTCAAGTTCAAGGATCTTCTCCACCATGCCCTGCTACGACAACACGATGCGGGGAGATCTCTCTACAACGAGGCAGCACAACCGGGGGCGAAAGGAGAAGGCGCTGCGCTACTTCTGGACGAACGGTGGCTCCTGCGCGTCTGTTACTGTAGGTACAGTCTTCCGCGCCCACTGAAATAACACACCGGCTTCAGCACGGTCTCAGGTCGGGATATTATGGGTACACATTCTGGGAATCGTGCGCGTGGAAGGAACCCAGACAACGCAGCAGCGAGAACTCACATGAACACCACGGCCGTACACTACAGGAAATGGTATTGAAGGTCGGTCGGTGCGCCCAAGGCACCGCCGCCATACAGATAGTACATTGAGGCATAATAATGAATCGTGGTCGAGGCGTACGATGGAGGGGGGATGCGTAGTGGTGGCAGCGGCGCCGAGCTATCAGACGAATTGCGCGAGCGTGACGGGGGGCGCGGCCGCGTGGATGAACACTGGCCAGCAGTGTGCCACTGGCACTGCCATTGGCACTGGCGCTGGCAGCGGCGCGGGGATGTCCACGGTGTCGAAGAGGCACGCCATGAGGATCTCGATCTCGATGGGCTGCCAGTGTGTGAGGAGGTCCGGTTGCTTGGCCGCCGCGGGCTCGAGCGCCTTAGGCTCCGGCAGCGGCAGTGCCAATGGCTGTGCCAGTGGCAGCGCCAGCGGCTCCGGGAACGCGCGGTTCCAGAGCGTGGGCTTGGGCGCGTGGCGCGCCGGGAACCGCAGCGCGGCCTTGCGGCGCCGCTCGAGCCGCCGCTGGTTCTCGTTGGCGCGGATGCGGTGGTACTCGCACATGGTGTGGAGCTCGCCATTCTTCTTCTTGGCACGGCGGTTGGTGCACTTCTTGCTCGGGTACAGGCACACTTCGTCGTCCGCCACCTTAGCGGGCTTGGGTGGCAGCGTGGCAGTGCCAGTGGCAGTGCCAGAGGCAGGCGTCGTGGCAGCGCGAGTAAGCGAGAACGTGGCGCGCGGCGTGGCAGTGATATCCAGTTGCTGTGGGGCCATGGCGGAGGCTGTGGGTGTGCAATCGACGTGTGCTCTGTTGGGGTATTCCAGAACTGGCCACCCTCACGCGCGGCGCCACCGCGTCATCGAAGCGGCCTGCTCCACTCCCCTCCGCTCCGCTCCCCTCAGCTTGGACGCCTCCTCTAGGGGGAGGAGCGGGTCCCGGGAATTGTTTCACCCATGGGAAGTGGCAAGAGCAGGGAGGAGGAGGATCCCTCTGTGTGGGCGTGTCCTTGAAGTAAACTTGCTGCGCGGTGGCCGCGGGTCTTTCTATGAAATGCTGAAAAATCGATAGAACAGTCTCCAACGACAAACGAGCGGCGCTGTCGCCATGGGCGCGGTCCGACCACGTGCCTCTCCACACAAGAGGGCTCATCTGTTAGCTTCTCAGGAATCGAACCACACAGTCGGGTCTGGATGGTTCTCTCCCTCGGAGTCAGCAGCAACCACCACACACAAAGAAGGATTCCGTGCCAGCAATCACAGTCACCCAAAAGCGCCCGAGAACCAAAACGAGCCAACCGCACACGAAAGCCGCGACCGAAAACAACGGAAGATACAGGCGAAGGCCAGAACGGTCCCCGTGCGGTGACCCAACATGGTAGCCTTCCGGCCACACACTCGCCGTGTTTGTTTTGGGGCGAGTTGACGGTTTTATTCCTTTTTCGTTTTTCATGGCAATTTCACCTCGTGCGACCAAAATATCGAACAAATATACCTTTGGAAACCCATACTTCACTCGAAATGGCATTCCTCGAGAGCTCAGATTACATATGATCATTGAAATCAAAAACCTCTATAATCGAGTTTATTGTATCGTTTCGAGCCATGAAGATGCGAGCTCTTGGCTTTTCCGCGCCTGCAGCTGGCGACAGCGAACTTGCGTGCACCTTTCCAAGTTCGAAAACGAAGACGTTATGCCGCAGCGAGAGCTGCTTCAACGATTGGACACGCGGTGGCAATGGGTACAGTTCGTACGCCGCCGGTGCCATACCTCGATCAAGTCTGGGGTCTGAACTCCTCCTGGCAAAGACACGCCCTCTCGGGCCGCGGGCTGTGCCAGCGACACTGGTGAGTGCGGTGCATTGGGTGCCATGCCATGGACGGTCGACGCGGCCTCCTCTTGACACCCCCGGCCCCGCGGTATCCTTGCGTACACGCCGCCGGGGTGATCAGGCTACATGCGCAATGGATCTCCACGACCGGACGACGTGACCAGCCCTCTGACGTGTCTACATGCGTGCGGAAATGCGCTGTACATGGCCCATCGCCATGAGCGTCGCCCGTTCTTTTTTTTCGTGATGGTGCAGCCTTTCTTTTTTTGTTCTCTTTTACCCGTATTATTGGTGGTGGCGGCGCCCTCCACGCCCGAGTTGAGTTGCCGAGTGATGATGCGGGCGCGACTGGTGGTCCCCGTTGCCTCTCAGTGCCACCCATCAAACTGGATCGCGAGCATGGACGTGCTCGCGTGGGTTCGTGTCAGTCGAGGGGGCGGAGAGCGCTCCTCCCTCCCCTTGCTCCTCTCCCCTGTGGTAGTGCGTGCGCGCCCCCATGACGCCATGGCAGACGCTTAGTACCGCGCGACGGCCTTGATCTTCTTGGACGCGTGCTCTTCCTCCTCGCACCGCGTGCGGAACGCCGCGAGCTGCTTCTGGAGCTGCGCGATGGTGCCCGCCTTCTGCGCGAGGATCTAACCACGGCCACGATAGAAATGCAGTTAAGTCGTCTTTATCGCCACTGGATGCGGTTGTCGCCACGAGGACGAACGCAGCGGACGCCCAGAGATCCTGACTCACCTGGTCCAGTCGCGTCACGTAGCGGTCGATGTCGTAGTCCACGACGCTGTCGCCCTGGATCTCCGCGAGCAGCGCGCCTTCCTCGGTCAGCAACTCGGCGCTTTCCTGGGATCACGCAGTCTTGTGAGTGCCATTTCGGTTATCCTGTCGGACACGCTCGGTGACAAACCTGAATCGCATTCATATGCGCGTACAACAGGCTCTCTTGCTCTTCGTAGAGCGTCTGCACGACCCCATGGAGTTCTTCAAGGTCGTAATCGTTCTCGCCCGCGGCACTCGGATCAGCGTCACCACCTATTAGACAGAACCCCAATGAGTAAGCCGGCGAATCGGTCACGAGAACGCGAGCGGAACGTGCTCGACGGGCGGAAGCGTTTCGGGCCCTTCTTCATCGTTGCCACGGAAAAGGAAAGAAACACAACGTACGGGATTGCCGGCGCAGGCTGTCGTGGAGGCGCTTGATATCCTCTTGGCTCGAGACTGAGTTCGAGCGATACGGGCGGCGAAGCTCGTGCTGGCCATTCTGGCCATTATCGTCGGCAACTGCGTCATGCTCGGGCGGGAAGTCGTCGTCGAAATCGTGGTCCTCGTCGTCCTCGTCGTATGGGTGCGGGGATAAGCCGGCCTCCGTGGCCTCGTCCCCATCTACAACATACAGCAAGAGGAGAGGAGCAACGCGTTAGTTCAAGATCGCTCCGTCTTCTTTCCGCAGGGCCAAAGGTACCGGTTGCATCTTCGAGGTTCACGTCGCCCAGGTCCACGGCGTTTGACTCGTCCAGCGCGAACGCGTCGGCTGCGACGTGCTTCTCCTTAACGCGGTCCGCGTAGCGCAGCGTGTTGAGTGTGTGGTCGGCGGACGATGACACCGGCGAGACGGCGGCGATCATGACCGTGCGCGCCTTGGCGTTTACAAACGAGTCCTTAAGCACCTGCGTGAGCTTGCTGGCGCGAAACGGGATGTGCGCGTTGCGGCCGCCGCTATCGAGCGCACGGAAGCACTCTTTGAGCGCGAGCAGGCTCTTGTTGATCTCGGACGACTCCATGCGGCGCTGGCGGTTGTGGTTCTTGGTGTCCTCGCCGCGCTCGCTGCCGGCGAGGTCGATAAGTGAGAGCTTGCCGTGGAGCCGATCCTTGCCGCGCTCGCGGATGATGATCTGGCAGATGCAGTGCGAGCGCGACGACACGTCGTTCATCTCGGTCGCGTGCGTCGTGCGCAGACTGTTGCCCTTGTGGATAACCTGCAGCAGCTCCTCGACGCTGCGCGGGTTCACCTCCTCGAGCTCCTGGATCTGGACCTCGCCAGCGCCGTCCTCGCGGATCGTGCACCGCTTGTTGTGGAGCAGGTCCTGGCACCGGCCGCCGTAGATCTCGAAGAAGCTCACGCACACGTCCAGGAGGACGCCACGCGCCTCAAACGCGTGGACCTGCGCAAACACATCGTTGGCGATCTGCCGCTGGATGCCCTGCATCGTGTGGGTCTTGCCGCTACCGGTCTGGCCGTACGCAAACACGGTCGCGCGGCCCTTGTCCTGGAACACAAACTGCACGAGCGGCTGCGCCGTGTACTGGTACACGAGCTCGTTCGGCGTGTTCTCGTCGAACGCGTGGTCGAACTGGAACGCGTTGCTATCGAGGTACTTGGTGATGCCGTCCACCTTGAGCTTGCAGTAGTGCACGATCGCCGTCGGGTTGAGGCACGTCACGGCGTCGTAGTCGCGCCGCTTGACCTCCTTGGCGTTCACCGGGCGCTTGCGCACGCAGATCGTGATCTTGGTCTCGCCCGGCTCGGCGTGCGCGCGTTCCTTGGCCGCGTGCTGCTCGCGGAACGCCTTGATCATGCGCTGGAAGTCCACGTCGCCCGGCTGCCCGCGCTTCTCGTTCTGGAGGTTCTCCATCTCGCGCTCCTTCTTCGCGGCCGCCATGGCCTTGCGCCGGTCCTCCCGGTTCTTCTCGATCTAATGAAACCATTTTGTGCGCTGAGAAAAAAAAGCCAACAAAACCAAAACTTGCGTCGCGGCATACCTCGGCGATGACGGCCATGGTGGGCTTGGCGCGCGCCGCGGCCGCGGCCTTGGTCGGCGTCACGGCGCGGCGGCCATTCACGTTCGCGCGCGAGGTCATGGTTGGGGCGCGTTGGTTTTGCTTCTGGTGCTTTGTCGCGAAACAGAGTCAAACCCAGTCGCCACGCGCGCGCGCTTCAACCAGACAAAGTACGAAAAGCTAAAAACCTAAAGTCGGCGATGCACCTTGCGTGGTTTCATTTTGTACCCATGTTGCGAAACCCGTCCTGTGTTTTCCGGTTTGGATAGAAATGCGTTTCTAAATGTAGCACCAACCACACCATTACCGGTATCGTTCGTATCCAACTGTTTCTAAAAATCTTCAGCCGGCTGCTTTTCTTCTTTTTTTTCTTCTTCTTCATGTGCTTCTCCCCTTTCCCGAGGCTACCGCCTTCTTCTTTTTCGACGTGCACGCAACGTAAAAAAGCGAACGGCATCCAACGCCGCTCTCTTTCTGCGCTTTTTCCACATTTTGGGCGTTGACTGTGCCCTGCACCGCGTCCGCCAAGTCCGGTTTTCCGTTTTCGTTGTTTTTGTGCGTTTGGTCTATTTTGCTCGTTTTCGCGTTCTCTCGGCTGCGGCTTGAAGCAAAGGCGCATTGATTGTTTGTGACACAAATCCCTTCGTCCGCTCCGCTGTGGCCCGAGCGGACGTCCGCTCTCGCCTCCGCGCTCCCCCTCACACGCCGAAGAGCTACGCCGAAAGGACAGCTCTTACTTCGCCATCTTCTGCCACGGTGCCACATCGCTCTCTCGATTGCCAACACCCATGACCCACGCGGACGCAGCCCGCCAGCGCGGCCACAGCACCAAGAAGCGCACGTGGCGCGACGGCGCGGACGCCGCTGCCTGCGGACGCGTGCGGCCGTTCGGCTCGGCAGGTAGCGCCGACGGTGGCAGCGGTGGCAGTGGCGCGGCGTCCACGCTGCTGGCCAAGTACCGCGCGTTCAGCAGCAGCAGCACAGTGCCAGCGCCGCCCGCGCCGCCGCCGCCACCGTCGCTGGTGGACGTGCTGCCCAGTGAGCTCGTGGCGCAGGCGCTGGCGTTTGTGGACGGGCCGTCGCTGCTGCGCTGCGCCGAGACGTGCCGCACCATGGCGCGGCTCTCGCACGCGCGTGACGTCTGGCGCAACATTTGCCTGCAGCAGTGGCCCTCGCTGCGCGCGCAGGTGCTGCCGCAGCTCCCCGGCGCGCCCGACTACGACGTACGAGCCACTGCCCTCCCCACACGCGCTTTTGCTCTCTTGACATGAAACTAATCCGCTTTACTAATTTGCCATGGCAGCTCATCCGTCTATATGGTGGTAGCTGGCGGCGCTGCTTCGTGGAGCGCCACCGGCGCGACCAGCGCGCGCAGATCCGCGTGGCCGTGCCGCACTTTGCCGAGGCCAGTGCCAGCGCCAGTGCCAGCGGCGACAAGGTCGTGTCGGAGACCTTCAGCATCGGCGAGCACCGCTTCTGCCTCTGGATCTTCCCGCACGGCAACCCGAACGAGCCGCAGTACGTCGGCCGCGTGCTCAGCGTGTACCTCGTGCTCACGGACTTGGAGCAGCGCGCGCCCGACTGGCTCACGTGCGCCGTGTTCTCGCTGGCCGTGGAAAACCACGTGGACGCGGCGCGGTCCATCGAGTGGCACTCGTGCCTCGTGGACAACAAGTTCGACAGCTCGCTCCACAACTGGGGCATCCACTCGCTGGGCGCGCTCAAGACGCTGCGCGACCCGGCGAGCGGCTTTCTGCGCGACGGCGCGCTCTCGGTCACGGCCAACGTGCGGCTCATGAGCATCACGTTCCGCGTCGTGTTCGAGAAGGACCTCCAACGCCACCGGCGGCTCGGGCTCGCGGACTTTGAGTGCGCCGAGACGCTCGAGCTGCCGTTCTGCTGCTCGCTGCAGGAGCTGCTCAAGACGCTGGAGACGCGCTTCGGCGTGGACCCGCGCACCGTGCGCGTGTGGTGCTTCAACCAGCCGGTGGTCTCGGGCCAGGCGCTGCGGCCGCGCAAGCGGCTCACGCAGCAGCCCAAGGTCAGCAAGACGCAGCCGCTGTTTGGGAACCTGCTCTGCGACGGCGTCGACATTGACGCCTACTCAGTCTGCCTGCTGTACGTCGAGGTGCCTGAGCACGACGAGCCCGTGCTGAACGCGCCCGAGCTGGCGAGCGTGGCCCGCGCCAGGGGGGCGTCCACAAGCGAGGACTCGGACCACAGCGACGACGTCGAGATGGAGAGCGCGTCGCCGGCGTCCTCGGCCGCGACCTCGGTGTCCAGCACATTCGCCACGAGCGACGACACCACAGACGCCACGACCACACCACCGCCGTTGTCGTCGTCGTATCTGTTTGTCAAAGTGCTGGACCCGGAGACGCTCGAGTTTCTGTACCTGGGGCGCTTTGCGCTCGACGAGGACGCAGACGGCGCGTGCTCCACGGCTGCGATCTACGAAAGCGCCGCGCGGAAGCTGCGCTGCTCGTCGTACGAGCTCACCATGTTCAAGGAGGAGATCGCGCCGACGCTGTTCTCCGGACCCATCGCGTGGGGCGCCAAGAGCGGCGCGGCGTGCTCGCTGCAGCCCGCTGACATTGTCGTGTTCACGCACACGTCGACGGTCGCGAGTGGCGTGTTTGCCACGGCCGTGCGCGCCATGCTCCAGCGGCAGTACCTCGCGGCCGAGCGCATGCTGGCGCGGGACTTCACGGCGCCGACGCTGGCGCAGATCGAGACGCTGGCCGAGCGGCTCGACATCCCCAAGTTCCGCGTCCGCAGCGCGTTCCGCAAGTGCCACGAGGACGGCCGCCAGACACTGCGGTACATCATGGAGGGCCGCCACCTGGGCTTCATCTGCGACTCGTGCGGCGAGACCGACTTCAAGGGCGCGCGCTTCAACTGCACAGTGTGCAGCGACTACGATCTCTGCCGCCACTGCCACGGTGCGTTCATTTGCCTGAGACTATTGCCTGTTCTATGTGGAAGCTGACGTTTTCTTCGTGCCTTTGTTGATCTGCAGCCAAGTCCCAGGACGTGAGCCATCGGTACGCCAATGTGGACGGCAAGTGGCAGCGCGTGTACGAGTTCAAGGACCACACGGCCGGCCACGCCATGCGCGAGATGCTGCCCGTGTTTTACGACTACGTGGCGGCGGCTCATCGCAGCCCAGACGCCGACGCCGACGTTGCCATGGAGGTCGTCGCACGCCCCACGTCGGCACCCGCGTGGTGAGCCAGTTGCACAAGCGTCGTCGACAACATACAGTACACATCGAGGCCGGGTCAGCATTGTGGATTTCGGCACTTTTTTTGTATTCTAGCGTCTCGCGCCGCGTCCCCATCTAAGCGCGCGCATAATAATCTTTTCTTCTTCTTCTTGCTGGTTGCTTTGTATAACTAGGTAGTATGATCACACCCTTCAAGCGGGGCGGTGGGCGCGCACTCGCATTTCACGTCTTCGCGTTCTTTCTCTTTTCGGGTCGGTGCTCCGTGTCGCTTTCTACCGATTCTGCTTTCTGTTTCGCTAGGCGCGACATCGCGAGTGGCTGTCGGGGTTTGTATGTGTGGAATAGTGCTTGTTGCTTGGGCGTAGTTTCTGGAGGAGACGACCACAGCGCGGGAATGGAGCTGAGGTCTCTGTGTACAGGTGATGCGTTCGTGGATGAGTGGGGACGACCGTGTGGTTGGCAGTCCCGAAACCCTTTGTACCTCGAGCGCCGCTCATGAGATCGAGTAGTTGCGCGTTGCCGTGGACTCGTAGCCTTCCTCGCTTTGCCGCCGATCGCCCGTGTAGTACGCTGCCTTGGCGCGCGACGACATGGAGAACGACCCGCCGCGTGTGTACGTGTACGAAAAGCCCTGGAACTCGTTGCGGGGCGACACCAGCAGCCGTGTGTCTTGCTGTAAGAGGTAACAACGAAAGCAAAATCACTAGTGAGATCTCCATCGTCACAAGACACGACGCATCAACCGAAACAAATATAAACGAACCTGCAAGAAGTGGTGGTCCGGCGCCTCCTTGGTGAACTCCTTGTCAAAGTTCTGGATGTCTGTGGGCGACCGCACGCGCGGCTTGAAAGGCGGCTTGACTTCTCTTCGTTCGAGAAGCGCCCAGTCGATGTCAGCGAAGAATGGGTGGCGCTTGATGTCGTCGACGCCGACGCCCGGGCGGCAGCCGATGCGGTACGCCGGGTCGCGCTCCAGCAGCGCCGCGATGAGGTTCTTGACCTCGGGCGTGAGCCCAAAGTGCGATGGGAACTTGAGCGGCGCCTTCATGATCTTCTGGCACATCTGCTCAATGTTGCGGTCGAAGAACGGCGGCCAGCCCGTGAGCATCTCGTACATGAGCGTGCCGAGGCTCCACCAGTCCACGGCCTTGCCGTACTCGGTCTTCTTCTTGCGGCTGATGAGCATCTCCGGAGCGAGGTACTCGGGCGTGCCGCAAAAGGTCTTGGCACCGGCAAAGTCCGAGCAGTTGAGCTTCGAGAGCCCAAAATCCGTGAGCCGGATGTGGCCCTGGTCGTCCAGCAAAATGTTCTCGGGCTTGAGGTCGCGGTAGACAATGTCCATCGAGTGGAGGTGGCCGAGCGCCGAGACCAGCTCGGCCGCGTAGAAGCGCACCATAGACTCGGAGAACGAGCGGAATTTCTTGAGGTGGAAAAACACCTCGCCGCCGCAGCAATAGTCCGAGATCATCACGAGCTTGCTCTGCGTCTGGAACGCGTACCGCAGCGCGACCACGAACGGGTGCTGCACCGAGCTCATGATCTTGCGCTCGGTCATCGTGTGGTTCACCTGGCTGCGCTTCACGAGCTCGCTCTTGCGGAGCACCTTCATGGCCAGGATCTCGCCGTCCTGGCGGCGCCGCACCATGTACACCTTGCCGAACGAGCCCTTACCCAGCATCTTGAGGATCTCAAAGTCCTGCATGCCCACGAGCGCGGCGCTGCTCGAGGACGAGCCCGCGGGCGACAGTCCGCTCGCCGAGTGGTGGAGCGACGACCCCGTGTGCGTGAACGAGAGCCCGCGGCTGCTGTGGTTCTGGTGCGCGCTGTGGATGCTGCCGAGGTCTGAGAAGAGGTCCACCTCGGCCTCGTCGTCGTCGCCCGCCGCGTGCGTAAAGCCGCCGCGGCCGCCGCCGACCGCGCTCGCGGTCATCGCGTGGGTCGCCGTGTACGCGCTCGTGTCCACAAAGCCCGTGGTGGGCGTCGCCGCCTGGTAGTTCCCGCCGCCGGCCACGGGCAGTCCGTGGAGGAAGCGCACAAGCTCGAGCGGCCGCGGGCGCAGCGTGAGCACGGCGTTGAGGTAGTTCTCGATGCCCTCGCGGCGCTGCTCGATCACGTGGAGCGAGAGCGACATGAAGAACTTCTTGGGCGGGAAGTAGAGCTTGCTCACAGTCGCGTACTTGGCGCGCAGCAGCTTGTGGAGTTCGCGAAAGTGCGAGTAGCGCTTCTCGAGCGTCGTCACGCGGCCGCTCTGGTGGTGCACGTACACCTGGAAGACCGTGAAGCGCTTCGAGTTGCTGCCGACGGCGCTCGGGCGGCCGCTACTGGGCTGGTCCAGCGCCACGACGCTGCTGCTGTTGCGCGTGGGAAAGTCCTTCTCGCCCCAGCCGCCCGAGGGCGCGCCGTCGCGGCCGCTGGGGCCTAACCCCATGGGGCTCGGCGACGGCAGCGTCATGGACGCCGTGTGCTCCGGCACGGGCGCGTGGCGCGCGTGGAGGTCCACGTGCTTGGACTTCCAGCGCGGGATCTCGACTTTGACGATCTCGTCGCCGGCCGCGGACGCCGTGGGCTGCTGCACGAGGCTGCCGTGCGGCTGGAACGACACGCGGTGGTGGTGCTGCGCGTACGCGTCCGCGTCGTCCAGCAGCGTGAGCCCCGCGGGCTTGTACGAGAGCTGCGACGCGCGCAGCTCGGACGGCGTCCGCGCGGCCGCAAACGCCTGGAACGAGTCCGAGTACGTGGACGACGACGTGGACGACGGCGACGCGAGCGCGAGCGACCCGCGGTCCCGCGACCCGCTCATGCCCTCGAGCTGCGTCAGCGAGCCGCGCACGGGCGTGTGGTGGTAGTACGGCGCGCTCGCCGGCGGGTACGCGGCCACAACGGTGGACGCGGTGGCCGAGTTCGGATTATTCAGCGACGACGTGGACGGCCCCATGGACGCCGAGAGTGAGAGCTGCTGGAACTGCGCCACGGGCGCCGCGAGCGTGGACGCGCTTCGGCGCTGCTGGCCGTGGCCGTGGACCGACGAGGTGGACGCGGAAAAGTCGGGGCGGCCGCCGCGAGTGGACGAGGACGCGGCGCTGCTGCGGCCGGGCGAGGCCGACTGCGCGTGGAGGTACAGCTGGCGCTCGGGCATGGACTGGCGGCCGCGCGCGAGCTGTGCGGCCGCGGATGACGCGCCGGAGGACGCGCTGGCGGACGAGGACGGTGGCGCGTGGCGCGCGGCCCCGCTCCCATATTGGTACGGGGAGTCGCCGGGCACGGGCATGGCGGCGATTTTGTTGGATGTGGGGAAGTTGGGCGTTGGGAGTTGGGGCGCGTTGCTGTTGGGCGCGCTATTATACACTCGTTGGATCGACCGGTGCGGGTCGTTGGGTCGTCGGATCGTTGGATCTCCAAGAAGGGGGGACGAAGGGCGGTTCGTCCGTCCGGTCACGAATGAGTCGAGCGCTGGCGGCGGTCGACAAATCGTCGTTCTTCTCTGGGTCGAGGAAGTGAGGAGGGCCGAGTGTTTCTCTCTTTTCTCCAGTTGTGTTCCGCGTGGAACAAAGTTCAGTGCGCCGACGCGGGTCTGGGGGCGGGGGGACCGGGGGGAGAGCGGAGATACGTACGCCGGGCAGGAGGGGGTATCGGACAGGTCTCCGGCTACCTCCGAGATGTGGACGGCCGCGCGGACGGACTGACTGCTGCCTGTGCTGCTCCGAGCGTGGGTGAATGGCACGCGAGGTGGAGGCGCCGCGCAACGCGATGGAGCACCCCGGTGGCTGTACCGTGGACGCAAGAGGAGAGGATGGGAGCGAATGTCGCGACAGAGATGCTCTCTGTGCAGCGGAGGCGGTGTGGACCACATGAACATCCTCCGAGAGACAATCGCAATCTCAGCTGCGAGCCGAATATTTGGAAAACAAGCTGTGTGGGCAGGGCATTCCACACACAGGCCACATGCCAAGAAAGTGAAAATACGTCAGTTCTGTAAAACAGCGAACACCCGCACGATGAGGAGACCCGTGTTTTCATGGATCAAAGTGCCGGAGGTCCCCAACTTGGGGCTGTTGGAAAACACGTTTTTGACAGGATCACGCCACATTTCACGTGTAGGGTTGTGGTACGCTGACTCGTGGCATGGGCGGCAACAACCTGTCAACAGCACCAACTGCAAGGGTTACCAATGGCGGTGCTTGATGCCGCCCGCGGATGTTGAACTTTGCCTTTGCGCGGAAATGTGTGGGCGAACGAAACGACGCGGCACACGCGCAGAACCCTCCTGTCTCCATTTTCATTTTTTTGTTCTGGGTGCCATGGGCGCTGCACTTTAGTCCCGGAACGAAAATGGAAAGATCGAGTACAGTACCGTAGCGTGGTTTTTAGCACACAGTCACGCCAGTGTCGGCTGGCCCGCTGTCCTTTGGCACGCATGGATGCGAAAACCCGGACGCTGGCTCGCGTCGAAAGATTCCCGCTCTTCCAACTTCCCACTGCTGTTGTATAGGCCAGTTAGACCGCCAGCGCTGGCCAACGCCCAACGCAACACTCCGAGGGACGAGACGAACGTATGAGCGCTGTTTGGAAGAGATAAACTCATTTTCCACTCGGCCCACATACCTCGACGACGCCTTTTCTGATCATCCATTGGCGGTCGCGGAGGAAGCCTGAGGAAGCCAGGCTCCAGTACCGTAAACAATATTATACAATAGAACCGAAAGAATCCGATTGATCCAATCCATCCTTCCGTAGCGGTCTGGTTCCAACGAGCCAACGACAACGCCAACGAGTGCATGCCCACCAGACTGGTGGTGACCAGTAGCCAGTGGCCACTCTCGCCCCCTCGGCCACAGCTCCAGCTTGTCAGACTGCCCCAAGCGTGGCGTTTGGCTCAACCGGAACATTCGATGTTGGGTGCCGCGTTGGGACTTCCCAACAGAAATGCGCATTATGGCTCTGTCTCCACCCACACTACGTAGAAACGGATCTTATTCCTGGAGCGCAATGGGTCCTTCGTCCGCACATGGCAGCCTGCCCGGATCGTTGAACTGCAACATGTCCTGGACGGCGAGCACCCGCAGGCGCATGATTAGGTCAAGAACTGAACCACATTTGTGGCCATCTCGCTGGATCCGCCACTTCTGCTTGACTACAACACAGTTCGAGACGCCTGCGTGCATTGATTGCCTGTGGGCTTGTCAGAACGGTACGGTAGGTGTGGTCTCACCACCATGTCTTTAGAACCCGTCGATGGGCAGCATTGAGTCATCCTCGTCTTCTACGGTTGCTGCTGCTACTGCCGTCGGGGTCGTCGGCGAGGCAGCTCCGGCCATGGGCCTGGGCGGCGAGCCCGACGTCGCCATGGCGGTCGCAGTCGTGGTGGGCACGGACGCCGCGAACGACGCCGCACCCTGCTGGCGTCATAACTCGTCGATGGACTTGGGAGTCAACGCCGACATCTGCGGCGTCGCGAGTAGCGCGCTTGGCACGACCGGCAATGCGCTTGAGCTAGACGACGACGACACCTGCGACACCCCCGACGCCGTCGGACTCGTTGCCATCGGCGGGTTGGCGATCCACGACGAGAGACGGCGCATGGCCGTGTCGATGTTTGGGCACACGGACTGGATGAACGAGTCGACCGCTTCCAACCCGAGATTGTCCTACATAGAGTACCATGTGAGCAAACGCTGTGGAGCTGAGATCTCAGCACATTAACTCGTCACGTGGACGTACCATGCTCTCGATGAGGTAGAGGGCGATGTCGCCCTTGAAGTCCACGAACGCGATGCGGGCGTACAGTTCATGCGGGTTGCGACCAAACGCGGAGCCAGGCAGCAGCGCAACACCCGTGTCGTGCAGCAACCGACGGCACATCTCCACGTCCGTTGTGATACCTCGGTAGGCGAGCACCTTCCGATGACGCGCAAAGCTCGGGAACAGGTAGAAGCCGCCTTCAGGTGGCTGGGCGTCGACGGCCATTTTCTGAAGCTGGTAGTGGCACCACTGCCCAATGATCTTGAGAATCTTGCACGATTTTTGTTTGTACGCGGTGAGCTCGATGCAGCTACACCACGAGTGAACTTGATATGGTCAGGATACGCTGATCACCAAGGAACCAAAAGCGTACGTACTCTGGGACGAACGCCCTTCGGGCAGCGTGCTGAATGGGCGACGCGACGGACGTGTAAGTCTCCGAGGCCATCACCAGCATCGACTTGCGCAACCACGCCATGCTGCTTGGGAAGAGCCAGAACCCCATACGCCACCCGCCGGCACCGCACCACTTGCTCAGACCGCCAGACACAATCGTCCCCTCGGGGTAGAAGCGAGAGATGGAGTGGTGCTCGCCCGAGTGGTGCAGCTCTGAGTAGATTTCATCCGAGATGACGAGCATGCGGTACTTGCGGGCAATCTCGGCGACGGCCTGGAGTTCGGCTTCGTTGTACACACAGCCCGTCGGGTTCGACGGGCTGTTGAGTATCAGGATGCGAGGCGCCTCTACACCATGAAAGCCGACACATTGTCAGTCGACTGAAGAAAGGGAGCATCACGGAAGTCGACGTCTGGCGTACCTGGATCCTTTGCGCAGTGGCTTTCAAGAACCTCCGGACGCAGCACCCACCGGTCTTCGGCATACGTCGGTAGCCAGAACATATTGCGTCCAGCGATGTTTGCCTGGGGGGCATAACTTGTGCAGCTCGGGTTCGGGAGAAGAAGGTCGCCGTAGTAGACCGTCTGAAGAACAAACAGTAGCTCTTTCGTGCCGGGGCCGACAAGCACGTCGTCCTTCGAGTACGGGAGTTTCAGGTGACTTGAACCCCAGATGGCAATGTCCTCGCAGAGCTCTGGAAGTCCTGCAACCGGTAAATAATCTCGCTGATGGGCGTTCGCGCTAAGCCACAAACAAAGGAGAGGTTTCGTTAGCATGTGGGCAGCTCGTGTGATCGTCGCAGACGAGTATGCAGGGGCATACATACATTTCGACATACCGTAGTTCGTCCACGATGCATTGCGGAACAGGGAATGGGGACTGGCCGAGCCCGAGTTTGTACACGCACTTGCCTTCCATGATGAGTTCGTTGCTGAGCTCATCCAGGGCACTGCCCGCTGAATGGCAGAGCATGCGAATCTTGCCGTTGATGGCCTTCCGCGGACCCTTTGTTCGATGGAGCTGCGATGGCGGTGAGGGCGGTACCGGCGGAGTGTTCACTCCGGCCGAGGGCGCCACCTGTGTCATTCCGGTCATCTCGTCCGCTGACCGCTTCCGACTCGGCTGGGGAGTCGTCGTCGTCTCGGCGCTCGATGAACTTCCCTTGTTTTCTTCGCTTGTGGTGCTAGAGATAGAGCTGCTCCTTGTGCCGGCGTTCTTGTGTGGACTCAAGACGGCGGTCGCCATCGACGCTGGCGCCATGGTCGCGGTGCCGGGCGTCACAGGCTGTGCAGGCAGGAATGCTGGTCCGCGCTGCGGCGAATCCACGGCGCCTACGACCGCAGTGGACGGCGTCGTGGGCTCGGTTTTGGTGATGACGGCCTGCGGCGGCGGCGAGGCCGCCATGCGCATGATCTCGGCCGTGGTCGTGTGGGTCTGTTCCTCCACGACCTTGGCCAGCCCGCCGGCGGCCTCGACGCGCTGGATCTTGCGCTGCAGCGTGGTGCGCGGCACGTTGTACTTGCGTGCGGCCTCCCGGATCGCGATGCCCTGCACCAGCACGGCCTGGATCGCGTCGATCATGTGCGGCTCGAGCGTCTCCGACTTCATTGTGGTTCGCTCTGGAAATCCCGTGACTGAACCCTCGTGTAGCAGGCTGGAGAGAGGAGGAGGAACTCTGGCGCAATCACTCTGAGGAACCTCAAGTCATAAACGAACGTCACCCGCGTTCGTTCGCTCCGGTTTTCCAGAGAAACGCGACCGCAAAACGACGGCGGGCGTCTGCGACTTGGGCTCTTGGTTGTCGTTTGGACTCGCTTTGACTTCAACGGCCCAGCAGCGGTAGGTGGGGAAGAGAAGAGGCGGCGGCCGCCGATCGCCAGCGTCGAATTTCGAGTCGCTCCGGCTCCGCTGCTGCTGCTGTTGCGCTGGGAAGGCCAGAGGGCATTGGCCAATCCTCGCGCAGCAGGAAGAGAGCGCGCGCCGCCTGCCTGGGCTCTTGGACGCTCCGCGAGGGTTGATGGCGTGAAACACCTGCGAACGACCAGCTCCTGCCCAGGGGGATTGAGAGTGATGGTCACTTTGATCGACGATGCTGTTCGCTACATAAAAAGTGTCGTCATCGCCGGAACACTTGTTCCACAACAGGGGAGAACAGCGTAAAAACGCTGGATACGTAAATATCCCCTTGGTCGTAAAAAGGTATCCACCAGAGTGCTCCGGTTGAGTGACATGGCAGGAATAGTGCCATCCCAATATGAAGGGCAACACCAGGTCCAATGCAAAACAAGCACCATGGCGCCGAGCCGCAATTTCCGCACGACCTACTACAAGACGCTGGGCGTGCCCGTGGTGCAGTACATCGTCGACGTCGAGGCCTCGTACCTCGCGCTGTTCGCAGAGTCGGTCATCAACACCGAGCAGCTTATGAAGCTCGCGCTGGAAGTGGGCATCGCGCCGTCGTTTCGCGCGCTCGCGTGGAAAGTGCTCTGCGGCGTGCTGCCACCGTACAAGTGTCTCTGGGACATGGCCGAGCGCGAGCGCCGGTGCATGTACGAAGACCTGGTTGATGCGACTCTTGTGCTGTCATTGCCGTGTCAAGACGAATGTCGACCAGTCATGCCCGTGGAGGAGGCTGCAACCTTGAGCAGCCCGTCCGAGTCAGCCAGCTCGCTGTGTCGACTTTACCACACCTATCGAAAAGACGTGCTGCGGACCACGCCAATGTGGATCGTCACTACAATGGATGGGCAAGAATCCACTCTCGAATCAAGCTTGATTGGCGTGGTTCGCATCTTGGAGACCGTTATGCCAGACGCCCGGGTGGACCAGTTTTGGTGCCTCGTTCGGATTATGGAGGCTCTCGAAGAGGGTCACGCGTTCATGGAGCCCACGCTTTGGAATGAAATGCTCGGCGACATTACAGTCCATAGCCTCGAGACCGGATTTATCCGCGCGCTTGATTGTATCAAGAACGGTGGTCGGCCATAACGAGTCATAGTCCATCGCAAATACTTTTTTTCCTGCCACTCTCTCAATCAAAACCTTCCACGTACTCATCATCTTCGTCTTCGGCATGAGTGACTTTGTTGACGACCTTGCGGCGACGTGTTGCCTTCTTCTTTCTGCCACGGCCAGTGTCCCCACGCGCCTCAAAATCGAGCTGGCTCTGGTCCTCCAATGCCGCTTGGCACGTATGGAGAAGGAGACTCCAGCACAATTGAAGGGGGTGTTCAACGCTCAAGTCTTTGGCAGAAGGAAGTCCGACGTGTGGCGGGGAATGCTCAGAGACAAACAAACTCTGGTCGGTCGCCTACGGTGCATAGATACGTTTTGAGTGGCTAGAGCTAGAAGTCATGCCATGTGATTGACCCACCTTGGTCGCGCTTCCCGGTTGGTACGTCTGGCATTTCTCGTTGTCGAGTCCGTACGTGTCCTTCAAGAAGAACTTCACTCGGAGCAGCAAATGGATTGCGAAACCCACACAGCAATGAGCAAGAAGCGCTGTGAACTCCGCACCCTCGTGTTTGAGTTGGAGAAATCGTGAGATGTCAACATCGGAGAGGTCAGCATCATCTTGACTGGCATCAATCGCGTCCACCCCAAGAGCGATGAACATTTTTTTCATCGCCTGGAGCGTTGGCCTGTGATAAACGTTGAGTATCAGTAGTGATGTTCATAGTGACAGAGCCCAACACCGGTTCCGTACCCGAGCTTGAGAGTTACGTAGCGGTTGATGTGATAAATAATGAAGAGCGGCTCGTCCTCCACGTCAAACGGGAGCGTCGCTATGAACTGCGCGAGAAAGATCAGGAACTCGATAGTTTTCAGTGGCTTCGACTGTAGGTTGCTCGCACTGAGTACTGTCCCTTTGTCGGAGAACTGGCTGATAAGCGACTGCAAGAACATGTTCCGATGCGTGCGGACTGGTCGTAGACATGTTGTATACAAACGCCCGAAGAGTGCGTATTCCCTCTTCTCCTTGTCAAGTGCGTACACAGTGCTCGACCCGAAGGCATCGACTTGGAAGGTGTGCGAGAGGAACACCCCTTTCACGGCCGGTTGATGAAGATGAGCGGGGAACTTTTCGTGCAAAGCGACGAGCTGGCTGTGGGCGAGATCTCGAATCGAAGGAACCTGGTCAGCCTCTAGTGCGACTAGATATGGGATGCAATCCAAGGGACTAATGAGCCCCTGCGTTAGCAGCACTGCGACACAGGAAACCGCCTCCGAGCGAATCCGCTGATTTTTTTCCAGAGCCAATTCCAAAACGTTTCTGAGCTGCACCTGCATGACACTGCCAATCAGAGAGCCTTCTCCGTCTTGATCGCCCTCAACCTGGTTCTTCTTCGACCTGATCTTGCTTTGAGCCTTCTTTCTTGACATTCCCTCTTCAAGGCGTTGTTCTTCGTGTTGAAGCAGTTCCTTCAGGCTGGTCAGAGTTTGCAGTCGAACTTCATGGGAGGGAGCTTGGAGTAGGCCGTCGAACAGTCCTTCTTGTTGAGCTTGCATTAGAAATCGTGGTCGTAGCATGAAGAGGAATCCTAGCCCCTGGACTGCTTTTGCTGTGCAGGATGGATTGCCTGGAATCTTCAGGAAGGCCGAGTATACCTGATACAGCGCGTCCATGATGGAACCTTTCACGAGTTGGTCGAAAGGCGGATCAGTGGACTCTGGTAATTCGAGGGTGCGATTGTCGAAGTCGAGAGCACCACCTATTCGACCTGCTGCGAAAAGAGCGCGTTGAAGAGATGCAATTGCGCCTGCTTTGACGGTTGCAAGGGATTGCATATTCTTGAACTTGTCGAGATACTTGAAAAACTGCCCCAGGAGGTTGAAAAGAACGGTTGGTGGGCGCTTTGTGTGCGACGACATGGATGCGAGACATTTGATGCTTGATCCAACAACACTTGGAGGCGCTCTTAAGATGAGATCCTTGAGATCGGTCTCCAGTCGAGACGCGATTCGACTTGTTACACGGCCAGCGAAAGCAATCTCGTTGCTTACCATGCTCACGGCAAGACTTTGGATTTTCGATTCACTCGCCTTGCTGAACTTCTCGTCACCGTTGATATAGGCCATGACAACTTCAAGATGCGGTGAGAGAAGCAGAGGAAGCGCCTCCGAGAATGCGCTGAGTGCCTTCAAACAAGACAAAAACTGTGATTCTCTGTCAGACCCTGTGACTCCCTTGAGTTCTTTGCCTTCTTTCAGTCGCAAGAGGCACTCAATCAGACACGCGACGATCTTCTCTGATCGAGATCGTGCAACACTAATGTCGTCGGAGCGATCGCGACTTGTTCGCTTACCAGCCGACAACTTGGTGTGGTCATCGTAGAGGAGTCGCTTGAGCAATGCAACCAGCCAGTCCATTGTAGACATCCCTTGTATAACCTCAATGATCGTAGCAACAGTTGCAATCGTATCATCATGCTTGGATCGCTTCGTTTTGACAACACTGGAAGGCGTAATCATAGGAGTTCGATACGCAGCCCAAGCATCTTGGGCAGATGCGTAGACATTCCCCTCCGGTGACACAAACTCAGTCGATACGCGCACGTTCCCCTTTTTCTTGCCTGGTGCTGCCGACACTTCCCCTTCTGCGGTGCCATCAGAGTTCACGACAACAGTCCATCCTGGTGGGGCAGCGTATTGCAAACCTCCATTCAAGGGTTCATCGTCAAAGCCGTTCACTCCTGAAAGCTGACGCGATGAAAATTCCGCTCCAAACCAGGACTCCTGGAATGTGTCGATGATGAAATTCTTCACAGCATCATCTTCAGTTGGATCACCAATGCGCTGGACAAGGTGTCTCATGCAAGCGCTTCTTCGATGTAATTCACCCTCGGTGATTGCAGACTCAACGCCGAATGACGTCGTAGGGAGTGTCAAGTAAGATCGTAGAATCTTACAAACGCTTTTTCGCACACTGATACCTTTGTCACGCAATCGCTCGCACAGCATGTCGAAATATCTGTCCAGCTGAGGAGTCACAATGACAAACATCAGTTTATGGTTCCTGTCGCGCGAAAGGAAATGATCGTACCAGCAAAGGTTGAAGGGTGACGTATTTCCCAACGAGGTCGACCGCGGCTTGACGAACTGAGGTGGCTTCATCCAGAAAGCATTGCGACACAGCATTCCGAACAGCAGTGTCAGCCATGAGCATAGGATCCACGTCAACTATCCCGCTCAAGGCCTTCATCACTCGCGCTCGAAACGTCGGGATTCCTCGTGACAGCAAAGCCATCAGCTGGCTGATTAGGATATCGAACATTCCCCCGAACTCCCGCGTAACGGTGACTTGCATACTGGCTCGTACAGCTAGATCATGTTGTGGGCAGGCTAGTTTCGACGACGAGTCGATTGTTGGGATTGACTTCGTTTCCCAATAGCTCTTCCAGACGGAAAGTGCGTAGACAGCAGAGCCAATCGTTTGGTTCTCAAGGACGAATTGAGTCACCAGCAATTTCCGCGAGTCTTCAGACAAGACGTCGCGGACGTTTCTCAAGTACGTGAGAACGATGTGCTTGAGAACCACTGATCTGTCGATGTCTTTCGCTCCTAACTTCCCGTCACCGTTCGATTCTGACAGATTCTCGAAAACTACACGCAAGTAGCCTTCATGCTCATCGTAGACAGCTCGAGAATCTTCATCGTCTATGGGGTCGTGTGCGACGACGTGTTGATATTCCTTGATCGAGGCGCATATACGGCCCACCAGGCTGAGAGCGGTCAAACTGTACTGCGACTCCAGTTTCTTGGCATCCTTCACGAGATTCAAGTTCAAAATGTTTGCGAGTGACGTACTCAACACTTCCAGAAGAATTTGGGCACCCGCCCACTCTGGTCGACCAAACATGACAAGCAAGTCCTCCAAGAAGTTGTCGAGGACGACTCGATTGTCACGCTCTTCGTTCTTCTTCAAGCAATCTCTGATCAGAGCGAGAACAAACAATCGCGCACTCGTGCGAGCTCCATCGATCCGCTCCAGCGAATCGCGGTCAGGTTTAACTCGAGCATCACCTTCATCATCCATCACAGCATCTTCGGGGAGCAAAGTCGGGTCGTGGTTGGAGGATATGGCTGTTGTTTCCGTAGTACTTGCAGTCGCTGCGGAAACTTGTACGAGTGCAACCACGACCGTCGAAATCATTTGCACGACATCGGTGGAGCCAGCAAGCTTGACAGTGCGAAGATTCCTCTTGGTAGTCGGCAGATGAAGCATCACCGACACCAACTCGTCGAGTACGAGTGAACGGTGAGTTTCACAGTTCAAGAAGATGGCGCGTAGAATCAGCATACCGCTGCGTTGGAGAAGCCCGGTGTACGCGCTGAATTCTAGCGTGAAAAACTTCATAACCATGGACGAAAACTGAAGAATCAATCGATCCTCAAGCTTCACACTCGAGATGAGTCGAGCCAATTGTTCCATGAACTCACATACCACTGGGAGCAAACGGTCCATGGCTTTCTTGGCACTCTTGTTGTGTTTCGTCTTCAGTGGGCGTGCCCCATTTCGCGCTCTTGCTGAAACACTCCCATTGGATACTGTGGGTTCGTTGGGAGGGCTGGTGAACGCCATTTCTGAAGCCGGTTTTGCCGACGCACCAGTAACCACAAACGTCGGATCGATGAATGGCAGGACCAGCTTCTGAATCACGTGAGTGAGAAGCTGGGCGCAGTTATCAATAGAGTCTTCGGAGAGAATACGTCGATCAATGTGTAGGGTCGACATGAGCACAAGCTCACATATACCAACATCGAGCGACGATTGTACCCGCGAGATGAGTCGAACATCGATACCCGTCGCCTTCCATTCTTCGTCGCCTTCATCAAGAGTCTTTGTACCCAACACGTCAAGCGTCAAACCCGTTCGCACTTGGCGATCCATGGCTGCGGCAAGTGCAATCAGCAAGTCGGGATCGCACTTGGCGATCAACCCGCTCTTGTCCAAAACCTTCAGTGATTGAACCAACGTCTTCACCTCTTGGGGAACGAAGATATCCATCGCACCGAATTCACCATCACCATGTGCATTCTCTTCGCTGCGCCGATGTACTGTATCGATCAATCGCGCCAGAGTGTCTGAGTACTTGTCCACATTCTCGGCGACTCGCTCTTCCTGGGTGAATGTTGCTCGCAGCCGTTCTTCCTCCTCATCGTCGTCGTCCATGCCTTCAGTATCCTGAGAAGATGCGATAAGTTCATCATCAGCGCTATCCATGCCTTGAGCTGCTATGCGCAAGTTGTCTTTCTTCTGGAACGAGCGGGCTTTCTTGCGCGGTGGCACGTCAGTCGCGCTGTGACTTGAGCGTTTGTGCGGAAGGTCGTCCGTGACCCCTCCACATCCTAACCGCACTGCACTCTGGGCCCACGAAGGAAGCCGAGCCATCGCTTCCATCGACCTCGCTGTTTTCTTCAGGTCGTTTGCCGGGCTGTGGCACACAGTCAACACGTTGCATCGCCATTCAAGTCAGCACCCATCCCATCGACACTATCCGGAAACCACCGTCGCAACGTACATGAGGTCGCTCCCCAAGCTTTGCAGCAGCGCGCCGAGTCGAGCGACATCGTCCTCGGATGGTGCCTGAGCGAGCTGCTGTGCATCGATCGCCACGGGCACAACCGCCGCATTGGAGGGCTCCATCGCGCCACTCGGGTCAACCCCTTCCGCAGCGAGTAGCGGACAGAGATTGGCCGCGCCGCGCATGATAACTGGATGAGACGACGCGTCTCGTCACGCGCTACAACACGGCGCCACTCGTGCAGAGCTGTAGCGGCGCTGGGACGGAGAGAATCGCGCGTCGCGTGCCGCCGTTTCCCTTTCGTCTCGCGCTCGTTGGCGTTGGTGTCACGCGTGGGTCAAAAATGGTTGCCCTTGGAAAGTTGGCGGGAGCACCAAGGCAACTTTGGAATGTTGCACGAAGGTCGCTTGAATTGGTGAGACAAGAAGCGCCGCATCCCAACCGCGGCATCGCCGTGCCGAGCCCACGATGGCCGCAGGAGGGTTCGCGACCACGCCTGGCAGGCATGCTCACTACGCAATGACATCATAATATGCATGAACATCTATAGAGGATATAACGCCGTTGCGCTGGATTGGCGTGGGAAGGATTCGGTTACGGACCCCCAAGAATGCGAAGGATCGAGAAGTCGATGGAAACCTCTCCGTGGTCCATGGCGATACACTCTAGCTCGTTGCTATCACAGCCTCAGTCAAGAGCTCATAGTGATCTCTTGTAGGACATACCATGGTAGTGAAACGAGCATGGGCGAGACGAGTACAGAGCATATTTATTTGGTGGGTTTGGACACGTTGCGGGATCTCGCTCGCCAATGCGCACGCGTTGCTCTATTTACTTCTGCTGCTGCGCGGCCTCCTGCTGCTGCATGATGTCCGCGTAGCTCTCCTGGAGTCGCACGGACGACCGCATCGTGTGGCGCAGGAACTTCTCGGCGCAGCTGCTCACGCACGAGAGCTCCTTGTCGTCGAGCTTTTTGCTGCGGAACGAGTGCACGCACTCGCTGAAGCAGAGCTCGACCGTGCGGCTGAAGTACGCGATCGTCTGCGTCACGCGCATCTCCTCGATGTGCTCCTCCATCTTGCGTTCAAAGTCGCGCTGGCTCATGGTGGCGGGCGGGCTTGGGGGTCGTTCGCGTGCGGTGCGGATGTTTCCTTGATGCGGATTTTCCTGCGTTCGACGCCGCAGCCAAGAGCTCCACAGTCCCCGATTTCAAATCTCAAACACGGGACATTCCGCGTCCCTTGTTGGAAGGTTCTTGAAACGAGGGACGATTTGATCCGATCAAAATAGTAGACCTCCTTCCTGTAAGCGAAGTGGAAGAAAGAGAACACAACGGTGGAAGATCAAGCGGAAGATCCGAGGGGCTGAATATGAGTTCGGCCGCGTGGTCTTCGTGGCTCGACCGCCTCGAGGGCGCGCGCGCGCAGCAGAGCGCGCTTTCCGCCAAGATCCGCTCGGGCAACGGCGCAGCCGTCGGCACGGGCGCGTTCGCGCTGCAGCAGACGGTGGCGCGTCTCAAGCGCGACTTCGACCAGCTCAAGCGGTCGTCGGCCTCGCTCGTGTGCGTTTTGGGGACGAGTAGAATGAAGGTGGTCTATTGAGGGGCTAACGCGTATGGTGGGCTGTATTAGGACCAAGCAGGAGATGGACCGTCGAGAGCGCTTGTTGGAGCAGTTGGTCCAGGAGCAGGTGCGTCCCGGTTCCGATTTAACATCAGCGTATGCGTGAGATGCTGATTTAGTGCGCTTTCCTCTCAGAAAACCGATATGGATATCTACAACAAGCGTGGCGTGACCGGTGGAAACTCAAAGTACGTGATAATGTTGGCTACTTCGAAGTTGGGGTTGACGTCGTGGGCTAACGAGTTTGATTTTAGCGGGAATGTGCCGCGCGACCAAGCCGGGAACCTCTTGACCATGCAGAACCAGATCATGAAAGGTCCGTCAGGAGTCTCTACATATCCATGCTAGATGTCTGGACTAAGCGTGCTTGTTTGGATGATATTGCAGACCAAGATGAGCAGCTCGACTTCATCAGCAAGGGTGTGTCGAACCTGAAGAACTACAGCACGACCATGAAGAACGAGACGGAGCTCCATGTGCGCCTCCTTGACGACATTGACACGGACGTGTCACGCGCAACTGACGGACTTGAGACGGAAGGAGCGCGCGCCGCACAGGTGCGCTTCGCATGCCACTGGTCTCCAACCTCTTGGCGGGAAAGTTGTGTTGACGCTTGTGGTGTTGCAGGTCGCCCGGAACAGCAGCAACTTCAAGCTCTACGTGATCATTCTTGTGCTGTTCGTGATTCTGATCTTCCTGCTGCTGGCTGGCAGCTAAACAGTTCGTGGCCGTTTGGGTGTGGAAATGGCGAGCGTAGTGGAAGGGAGACAATCATGAGTTGTCGTAAAGTATGTATACAAAGAGCTCAGCACTTCAGGCCGGTGTCATTATCGCTGCACGATCTATCACTACTGCTTTAGGCAGCCTTCGGCTTCATCGTCCTCGTCGACCTGCCCTTATGCGCCATGGTATTTCTGCTCTTCTTCGGCATCGCGCGCAGCACCAAGTACACAATCTTGCCCTAGTATCCAGATAGTACCGGTCAGTCCGTCACCACGTGAAGAACCCCAGTACGGCATCGCCTACATTGTTGTAGAGGAACAGAGCGTAGATCAACAACGATACGTGTCGAGCTGAAAACTCTTCGCCGGACTGAAAGGCCCGTTTGGCTGGCACAAAGAGGTCCCCGTACGCCACGAGGAACGAGAGCAACATGATCAATCGCAGGAACTTCGTGGACACAAGTGCACAGAGTTAGCCCAGCCTCATTGGCATCCAAAGCGAACTAGCCACTTACCAGCGAGGCACTTCGGAAATACAAGAGGAGCACGACGCCACAGGCTACGAGGCGCGCGGCCGCGGGCTTTTCGTACTCTTGGAACTGCCACACTCCAAGTGCCGCGAGAAGTGCCTGCACATATGTGTCATCCTCTCAGGGATCAGATCTCCGTGGCAATGGTTAATCATCAATGCCAACACGTTGGCTGATAATCGCACCAGCTGAATGTAGACGACGATGTCCGACCGCTTCGTGCGGCCGTCGCGCGCCGCCGGGCCCCAGAGCACATTGTGGAGCTGCTCGTGCTGCACGACGACCATCTTCGTGTTCAGACGACAGATTTGTGACTTGTTCCGTTGCCTGGAAACTCGGAAGTTGCATGCATGTTGCACTTATGTTGCACTTATGTTGCGCATCTGCGGACCAAACAGCAACAGCTCCACAGCTCAGGCGAACATGGCGGGGGCTCAAGACTCCGCGACGGCGGCGGCCGCAGCGGGGCCGCACCACAAGTTCTCGCTGCGCAGCAGCTACATCTTCCTGAAGATTGCAATGTGCGTTTACTGTCGCCTACATGTCTGGTCGCGCCGTGTTTTTCTCTTACACTCACTCGTTGCCGCGTCCGCTCCGCAGCATCTCCGAAGATGGCTCCAGCGCCGTCAGTGACATCAAACGCCTCAAGTTCGCACTGAACAACGAGCTACGGCTCGTATTCGGCGAGGTGGGCGCCACGAAAGCCGAGTTCGATTTGCTGTCGCTCACCAAGGCGACCAAGGACGAGGCCGCGACGGCCATTCTGCGCGTGCAGCATAGGTAGGAAGCGCTGCCATTGGACAAGCTGGTGGGGTGGATGAAATAGTCGGCACTAAACCGATTGTTTTGTGCCCACAGCCAGCTGCAGTTCCTCTGGGGTGCACTGACGATGTGTACGTCGATCGACTCGAAGCTCTGCAAGCTGCAGGTGCTCCACGTGAGCCCGTCGCTTCTGGGGCTCGCTTCGCCGCGTTTCCTGTGAGGGCTGCACAAAGCGTGTAAACTACAGTATCCTCCCACCATAAACTGGGAAAGAGAATCGGACCAAATAGCGTTATTCCATGTTACCATAATTGACCTCTGCGTCTATAGCTTGAGCGGTCCTGACGTCTTCTCGCGTTCCTTCTGTCGCTCCTCTGTGCTGGGGCTGTCGGCGCGACGGCCTTCCACGTAGAAAGAGGCGTCATCGTCCGAGCGAAGGCTCACGTCGCTCATCTGGCGAGCGTAGCCCACGGAGCTGTCAGACATGTATGAATCGCGAATGTCGTCGAGCTGCTTGATATTGCTGTAGCTGTCACGATCCGCCGACATGTCGGACAGGAACGTGTTGGCCATCCCGTCCTTATCGTGCGAGCTGATTGCATCAATGTCGACGTCTTCGTCCGACTCGTCGTCGATATCGACCGACTCTCTGTCGATGTCCTCATCTTCATCATCGTCGACATCAATATCCTTGTCGCCCGGGTTCTTCTCCTCGTCGTCGTCATCGTCACTGCCCGCAGAAGCGTCAATGTCGACAGACTCTGTCTCATCCTTGCCCTCGTCCGTGTCACCGGCCTTCGGGAAGTCCAAAAGCGGAGCGACACCTTCATCTTCTTCGTCGTCCTCGTCGCCAATATCGTTCTCAGTGGTACCCGCTCCGCCACCGGCCTTCTCGAGGTACGCAACAGCGAGATTATCCAGGTTCTGTGTGTCCGATCGCTGCATGCCCGACTGAGAAGAGGCGTCCAGGGCACTGTTGAAAGACCGCTGGGAGTCCACCATCGAACCTTGGAGACCCGACGAGTAACTGTCAGCGCTCATAAACGATGAGTTCACATCATCACCTGCAGTGCTGGAACCAGGAGCGACACTCGACGCGCCGAAAACATCGCTCCGTCCCAACGTGGTCGCCGATGCGTAGCTTCCAACATCTGATGGCGCTCGTCGGTCAAACCAGTCATCGGACGATCCGGTTGCGTAATTTTGCTGCAGCTGACGCTCGCGAGACAACGCAGGATTCTGGGCTACAGCATCGTAGTTGTAGGAATCCATTCCGCGGCTGCTATTGCCAGCACGACTCTCGGTTCCGTACGAGTCATCAGAATCGAAGCGAAGCAGCGAGTCACGCTGGGGAGGTTGAGGCCGCGCAGCTTCTTCAGCCATCGCCGATTCTGCCGCCCGCCGCTCCATGTTACGCCGCCAAGTGTACTTCTCTGGCTCAGGTTTGGCGGCCTCGCTCGGTCCAGTTGGACGCTGCTCGTCGTGATGAGAAGATCTAGCACCAGCAGCCGTGCCCACCGCGACACCTGCGACTGCTGCAGCTGCTCCGCCCGCTTCGAGACCCAGATAGCGATCCGCGATCGAACGGCCCTGCGGCCGACCATTGTTCGGGTTCTCCATCCCGTAGCCATTTGGTGCTGATCCGTGACCACCTTGAGCGCCGTAGCCAGGCTCTGCTCCACTTCCGTATCGATACTGAATTCCGCCACGCTGTTGCTGCTCAGACCCGTGCCCCCCTTGGTTCATTCCGGCGCTTCGTCCACCAGCCTGCTGACCGTACACATCCGCAGGGGAAGAAACTTGCGGTTGTTGCTGCTGACCATATCTTCCATGCGCTCCGTAACCACCCGCAGCGCCAGCAGCTGCACCGTGGACACCGGCATCGCCTCGTCCGAACGGGTGCTGCTGCTGTGCCATGAAGTTTTGCTCTTTAACCTGCTGGCTCTGTGAGTAAGGATCATTCGCGGGGCCACCGTTGCGCGTGCCGTGCGCTCCTCCCATCGAGTTCAAACGCTCGTACCGTCCACCGCGGTTTGCCTCCTCAATCGCGTGGCGACGAGCGTCCCCATCGTCTTCATCGTCGCTGCCCTTGCCCTTGTTCTTGCATCCGCGAACAATCTTGTACACAATGATGTATGCTTGACGAAGGAAGAGCAGGAAGAAGATGAAAATGTTGACCCCGATGATGGCATACGCGACCTTGTCTCGAACGTTCTGGGGGAAGAAGTCATCTTGCACGAGCACCAGCATCATGCACACGAGTACAACCTTCATGAACACAGACGTGAGGCCGATGTAGTACAGGAAGCGGAGCAAGTTTGGCTCGCGGATGATGATGAGCAGGAGGTAAAGGAACGTCACGCCCAAGACGAAGAAGAGCTGTTTCGTGGGGTCTTGGACAACACCAACGATCACTCCTGTCACGACTGCCAGCAAGATCCGCGGCACGAAGAAGAAGCGGTTATCGAAGTTGTACTCGTCGTAGTAGGCGCTGTACTTCGCAGCGAACGGGCGCTCGTCGTGCTCGACCGTACCGATGTCCTTGAGCTCATTCGAGTTGTTCGCGATGATGGCAATGCCGAAGATGATCGCAAAGCCCACCACTGCGACAAGCAACACACAGGCGAGCGCGAAATGCGAGTCCTTGGGCTGGTCCGAGCGCATGTTCTCGTAGATGAAGTAGCTTCCGGTCATGGCGAAGATGTATTGCGCCAAGAGCAGCGCGAGGAGCACAGCCCAGATCACCTTGCGGTACCACTTTGCGGCTACTTGACCAAATGAGAGTTTCTTGCTGACGCACGACATGATCAGGACCCAGATGACGTAGAGCACGTGGATCACGACCACGACTGCGGCGAACACCTTGAGCGTGTAGAAGAAGAGGTCCTTGGCGTCAACGCCGAGCGTCTTGGCGTACTTGGCCGGGCCGGTCTCACCGTCGTACTTGGGCTGGACTGCGGCCGAGGCGGTGTCGGCGACCGTGTCGGTCAGCGCGAGGCGTCGTGACGGCAGGAACTTGTCCGTGAGCGACGTCGGCAAGTTAAAGTTGGTCCACGCGAGCTCCTTCGAGAACTGGTTGAGAAACTCGGGTGCGCCCTTCAGCTGCAGCTGGCCGATCATGCCGATGTACTGGGCCTGCTCGAGGATGTGGGTCATCTCGTAGAAGCCACCAGCGAAGCTCATCGCCGACGCCATCGACGGAACCAACGACGCCCAGAGCATGGAGCCGGCGCCGGCCGCGGCCGTGGCCACAAGTGTGGTCGCGACGACCGACGAGATCGTCGTGCCGGCCGAGGTGTCGAGAAAGTGGAGCGTGCCGACCGTGGTCGTCGGCCAGTCGGTGTTGCGCCCGAAGACGCAGCCGGAGCAGTTCTGCGCGGCAATTGCGCTCGAGCTGATCGAGTCGTAGTCCGTGCCGGCGGGCAGGCCGAGCTCGCGGACGATCTCGCGCTCGCCCCACGGCAGGATGAAGAAGTAGAACGCCGCGATGAAGAGCACGAGCATGCCGATGCTCATGAGAAGCCCGATGAGCTGCGAGAGTATGATGCAACCGCAGCATTTCGCGGCGCAGCACAGCGGACTCGTGAGCGCGCCCATGGTTTAGACCGCACGCGCGTAGTGTGGGCGCGCGGGCTCGTGGAGAGCCGCGAAGACAACGGGCCGGACGCGCGCGAATCGGCCTTCTGGGCGAGGCAAACGGGCGGATGCTGGAGAACGCGAAGTGCCGTCGAGACGCAGCGGCTTCTTCGCCTCTTCGTTACGTACACGTAGGACACGGATTCGATTCCTCTCCAATGGGCGTGTTACCTCAATGGCGGTCGGCGCAGATGGGGGCGGGCAAACTATCAAGTGCAACGGAAACATAACCGAGGAGAGCCAGCAGCGGGCAACCAAGATATTCCAGAATCAGTTGATTTTAGAATGTCCGACCAAACGTGTCTCATAATAAATTGAATTAGAATGTTGTCGCCATCTCTTTAGACACGGAAACGTAAATTACCGCGTAAATGACCGAGACGTCCCACTGTGCAGCTGACATGACCACCACCTGGAACTTGTGGGCAAACCCAGCGTGAAGCCATTCGAGAAAGTGTAGGTGATGGACTGTTGATTGGTGGAAAATGTTCTCTTTCCACTAATTTCAGCCAATAGAAGAAATGATCCGTTGGACTGAGGAAAGGGAGATGGCTACACACGACCAAGACCGAAGCCAAGTTGCCACGAGCGATGGGATGACCAGGTTCGACAAGCCCGGCCGTGCAATTATGCTGAATGCCCTGCATGCCTACCAGCGAGCGATGTGCTGCCGATGAGTCCGACTGGTTTATGGATCAGGCGAGGGGTGCTTCACGGGTGCCCAAGCTTCGGCTTCGTCGCTCTTCCGTGCCATCTCGTATGGGGCTATGGGAACGATCACTACGCAAGGACCCGACCTACTGCGGCTGGTTATTCTATGACTGCTGGTGGCCACCACCTTCACCACAGCGTTTGCGATGATGGAGTGAAGCAACCTCTTTCGTCGCCGCAGTTTTTGCTGAAAGTGCGCGAAAAGGCCGTTTGGAGACTTTTCCTCTTTTTCCTGAATTTTGGTTCCCAATGTTTCACAATTGGTCGTTAGCAACCCGTTTCTATCTGGCACCATGGTGCCATTTTCATCTTTGCCGCCCACCAACATGAGTGCGACGCACCCGTACGAATGGTGCGTTCCTGCGCAGGCGCTACTGCGCCCTAGAGGCGTCTACATCGGCAATCGCATTGCCCATCGATCTCTTGAATCTGCACTCATGTAATATATTGTGCAGCGAAATCAACCTGAGCTTCCCGGAGCCGGAGGATGCCGAGAACGCTATGCTGACCATTCAAGTGGACGAAGAGCTCCAGCCCGAGAAGATCCACCGCACGCTTAGCGTCAAGGGCTCGAACCTCGTCGTGTACGTACTTATACCAACAAATTGATGCAGTTAGTCGGCGTCTAACCTTTTTCCGTATGCGCCTGCGCGTCGCAGCCACTTTGAGGCCACCGAGATCCGCCTGCTGCGCGTCGCCGTGTCTTCGTTCTACGACATGGCGCTGCTCGTCGCGCGCACGATGCTCGAGTTTAAGGAATAGACGCCGCCGCTTTTTGACACCCTTTCCATCCGCTCAAGCTGCGTCTAACCTCTCTAGTGGCGGCTCTATCCAGCCCAGAGGCTCTCAGTACAACGCATACTGGCGCTGCCGGCAAGCGCCATGCTCCATTATTGCCATGGGCTGGATGAGGGGGGGGCTTCTAATGAAGGCCTGTATGTTCGTAATAGTGGCCTGTGCCAACAGCTACAAGAACACAATTGGCTTGCTGGTCAACTCGGAAGCGCCAATGATGATGCTCGGCGATGCCATGAGCACCGGCGGCGCCGCGATCCGTGAGCTGCGCAGCTCGACGACGGCGGCGCGCGAGAGCGTGGCAGTGCCACGCGACGCCGGCCACGCCAGTCTCGGCCGCTTGCTGCGGTTGGTCGCGGACCCGCGGAGCGACGAGAGCCACGTAGGTGATGGCACGCGGACCACGATGGATATGGGCAAGTGCACTAATGGTTTGATATGACAAATAAGGTGGAGGCGGCCATCAAGAACCACGAGGCTAATGCGGCAGGCGTGGCACCCATGGAAGTAACGGCGGCGGCGCCACCACGCGCGCTGGCACTGTCGGACCACCGCCATATCAGCAACATTGGCAGTGTGCTGGACGCAGTCGACCGTGCGATGGCCGCGCTTGACGCGACGTCACCGAACGGGGCGCCAGCCGCGAGGTACGGACAGCAGGGCCTAACTACAACGCGTTAGGGTTTATGAGCTGAGGATGCATGTGGATTTGTGGACGTCCGCAGGAACATGCTGCAAGCTCTGGCGACCGCGCTGGCCACGCAGAGCGTGAGCGAGTGCTCGTCGACCAAGCACAACATGTGCGTGTGGACCGCGTCGTCTAAGAAGCGGTTGCGGCTGCTCGAGTGGATGACGACGCGTCGCGACCCCGTGGTCGAGGACGCGCTCCGCACCGAGCTCACGGGAGACAAGACAAGCCAGTTGACCGCGAGTCTCGTGATCTTGGAGCTCGCGCAGCGCCACCGCCGACGCCAATCCGGCGTGAGAGGCCGATGGAGCGTGCTACTGGACCCGCTGGTCATAGCGGTGCGCAACGGATCCGTGGAGACGCCAACGGGCGCGAAGCCGTCCAAGCTCGGAACGGCGGCCCTCGATGCGCTCATCGCCGTGCTGTGCCTGGCGTCCGAGTCATCGGAGCGTGAAGAACAAGTTATGGTAGGATCACATATCCATGGTAGTAGATGTGGACGACATTGTGGAGGACTAACTGGTGTGCTGCGTGTAGGAGTGTATGCGGTTTGCGTTGTCGACGTTCGTGCAGTGGCACGCGCGGTCCGCGAGACGCCAGTGGGCCGTGATGGCGGCGCGGCAGCTCGCGTCAATGATGACCGAGGCGATGTGCAAAGACATCGGCACCAGACAAGCGCTTGAGATGGCTGCGTGGCACTGGAACGCCACGGCGATGTGGCTGTGCTCGCGAAGCGACTGCGTGCTCTCGGTGCGCAAGACGCTCGTCGATGCTGTGGCTCGGACGGTCGACGTTTTGTACCGCGACACCTGCTCACATCACGAAGAACATCCCGGCGGACACGGGATTTCGCAGCACAAGACCATGGCGTCGCTTCGTCGAATGTGTGCACTCATGAGTGCGCACGTGGGCCGCTCCGCGGAGGTGCTGCCAACCGTGGCAGTAAAGGGCAAGCTGCTGGTCGCACTCGCCGCGAGTGTGGCAGCGCCCACAAGTCGCGAGCTGGCACTTGAGATGCTCCGGAAAATGCTCATCGGTGACAGCGCAAGCGACAACCAGAAACCCGAGCCAGTGCTGTCGTTGTCTCAGCCAGAAGTGAAAGCGTTCGTCTCGATGGTTCAGCGTTCTTTCACCAGCAGTAATGCTCTCGACGGCGGTGTGGCCTCCTTGATCGCGCAGCTCTGCCTGCGAGCCGGTCTCACTATTCACGAAGACCACTCCAACAGTGACACGACAGCAGTGCGTTTCTGGTTGATAATCACGGACCGCGCGCTCGACGTGTACACGGCGATCCCCTCATTCGACCAGGCGACGCGTACGCAGTGGCTCAAAGACACTTCAAGGGCGGTGCTTGGCGTCCTGCATCACCATTGCGACAAAGATGTTCGAACGCATGCCGCGAAGTTGGTGCCGAAACTTGATCTCGCTTTGTGCATGCAGTACACCGCATCGAGACTGCCTGAGCTGGACGCCGCCACTTCCGGGGCGCTTATCGCGTGGATTTTCCAGTGCGCAGAGGGGAACGCGGCTCTGACACAGGACCTTTCGAGCGTTCTGGTGGACTCGTTGTGCCGTGGCACTTCCACGACGCGTTCCGCTTCGGGTCCGAGTGATTTTGGAGTGACGCCGCCGCAGGAACAAGTCGCCAGTGAAGATCTCCAAGCCGCTCTGCTGGTCCAGTCGCGGGAGGGTTGGTGCGCTCGTGCGACCAGCACCACACGGACAAGTGTGCTTGCTGCCCTCATCCGCAAGGTCTTCGGCTCGCCACGAGACTCGACTCTGGTGGCGTGGCTCCGGGAGCTCTCTCTTCTCGGATGGTTTGACGATGCACTGGCGTCGATTCTGCCAATCGTGACCGATCACATGAAGGTACGCAGGCAAAAGCGCTTCAGAACGGACTTCCCAATACTCACTAACGTTTTCTGGGCATGTAGGATCTGGAATCACTCACGGAAGAACTACTGGAGGACGACTCAACGAACGCGTCCCGTGCAATTGAACACTTGTTGTTCGCAAGACTAGCACCTAATCTTGTGCTGCGTGTGGTCCGCCGCACGTCATTCCTTTCGTTATTCGCGGTGTCTCCGAGCAAGCTGTTGGTGGGTCTCTTCACCTGTGAAGCATGGGTCTTTGGTCGTTGCGTGGGCTAATGCCGTCTTCGTGTTTTATCTCTCCAGACGAAGGCTAACGACAAGCAGAGCGCCGTGAGGACATGCCTCTCGGAGCTGGCGCACGCGCTATGGAGCCAAGTGCTGGATCCTCTGGAGTATAAGGAAGTCAAAATGCTCTCCATCGAGCTTCTTACCAACTTGCCGGTCCAGGAGATTTTGCCTATTGTGTTGGCGAGCCTGACTGGGTTTGTCGCGCGTCAAGGCGCCCCAGTGGCATTGGTCAAGCTTCTCGCTGCAACAGATGACGAAGAGCTCGATGCTGTCGATGGCGGCTTCGTAGTCGCTAAGTTGCTCGTGTACTACCTCAATCTTCTGTTCACCGACGAATCGATCGCCGTGCTCGACATCACGCTGCTCGACAAGACTGTGAGCGTGCTTCTCACCGTGCTGAGCCTGCCGTGCTCACCGAACGAGGCGTTCTCGGCTGAAAAGTCGCCGCTGGTGGACTTGCAGATGGGCGCCATCGAGTGCATCTCCCTGCTGGTGGCTCGGTGCCTCAAGCAAGTAGCCCCGGAGCTCCGCTTCGTTGAAGATGCTATCGTGGAGATCGTCCTCACTGGACTCGATGCGAACTCGCCTCACCAACTTGCTCCAATTGAGAAGTATCATGTGGATCACGAGACGCAGCTTCAGCGCTGGCGGACTATCGCGCATGGCGCAAGCGTCGACCACGGTCGCTTCTCTGAGACTCAACTGAGGATCTGTTGCTGCAACGTTTTACTGAGGTATGATCGCACACGACAGAAAACCTAGCTTGGAGCTGACGGACCCATGGTTGTGGTTTTGCAAGCTCCTTCGCCAAGACCGGCTCCGATTCTACGGGCACATTCCAGAACCGGGTCCTGCAACAAAGGATTCTGCCATCGATCCAGCTCACACTACCCCCTCCAGTTCTCGCTGGGTGTCTACAGGTGTGTGGAGCAATACGTCTCGCAGTGATGTCGCTCACCAACGGACTGATGGTCGGTACGTTTGTTCGTGTGATATAGATCGCATTCTCCTTCTTCTTCAAGGTCGGCGCCGCCATCGAGCGAGATGACGAGCCCGCCGCTGACATTGCCCACGCCGGCGTCGCCATTGTCGTTCGTATCCTCGAAACCCCGCAAGTTCTAGAGCCCGCTGTACGCTACTTCGCTAGAGTGGCCTGGATCATTGGTGTTTAGAACTCACTGGTCAATTCTGGCTCGGACAGGTCTATATGAACGCGCTCAAGCTTCTGGGGGCGCTCATCGGCAAGGTCTCGTGGCTGTGGCCCAGCCTAGCAGCTGACGGCGCCACCACACAACAAACTATCGCAACGTACGTATATCGGAGTATTATCCTCGGCAAGGGCTGCGTACTCACTGTCGAGTTTATGGTTCTTTCCACCACAGAGGGCTGCAACGACTGCGAGACGCGTCCGCGACGCTGCCTGTGCAGCAGCTCGCGCAGTCTCTGCTTGGCGCGATTCTCTCCGCATAGATGCGGAGAGAATCGCGAGCGAATCTTCGGTCTGGCGCTCTGCCGCTTGTGACTACGCTAGATGAGGTCTCTCCGTACGCAGAAATCTACTGATTGTACCGGAAACGCTGATCGTTCACTGAGGCGGAGGGCATCGAGTCGGAGCGAGCCCACCAACCTCAATAGACCGTTGTGAAGGCGCCAGCGGTGGCTTCAAACGGATCCCCGCGCGCCACGTCGCGCCAAAACCCATCGACGAATCAGCACTGTCCCACCCTCGCCACTAAAGAACCCAGCGATTCTCCACCTCAGAAACTGGCGGTCGCCGACCCCTAGAATATGGGATTTCTCATACAATACCGGGTTCGTTCTCGCCTTCTCCTCCCCCCACCGAGCGCCGCCCTGGCAAGCAGGCATCCGTCGATTTCCAGCGCGCGGCGTTTGGCGCTGGCAATGTGGTCAGCTTCAGCCGAGAAGCAGCCGTGTGGGTGCAAGAAATCACTTGACGTGTGGGTTCACAAAATGCGACCAGGCTATACCCAGCAACAGTTGAGTGGTCGATTTGCGCATACAGCATAGATTGAGCGCTGGCTTTCAGTAGCACCCGGAGACCATCCTGTGCGAGGCAGCAGCACGAGCTAGCTCCATGGGCTCTCTCCCGCATAAGCTACTTGGGCGCCTTCGCAGGCTGGGAGAGAGACGTCGCCAGTTTACTGGAGCGATCCGCCCATTTCCTTCTCTTCATTGGACAATCGTCTGCCTCCTCTCAGGACAGGTCTCTCGGCTGACCGTATGATGATGTGGAGGGGTGAGGGCTGGTCTCTGCACGTCTCAGCTGTGCGGGCGGCTACACAAAGGCCGAGCCCTATCCGTCCGGAGAATCCTCCGAGGATCTGGTCCCCGCCATCTCACCATGCGAAAGCCCGGGTGGTCCACCAGGTGGTCCCAACACTCCGCTCTCCCCAAGCACCCATGAACAGAACCCCCTCCTTTCGCACAAGAATCTCTGGACGGGCGCGACGTCACTGGAAACTGGAGAGAGGCGCGCACCCACACTTCGTACACTTCAGGGGGCGGACTGGCCTCACTTCCTTCAGAAACCTCCCACTGGCCCCTCGTCTCATCTGTCCTCTCACTCGCACAGCGTCAGTCTCCCATTTGCCACCGCCGACACTCCCACTGCCATGGCGATGCGCCACAGTCTTCCTCACTACGACACCACCACCGACAGCCCGACCAAAGCCGCCACCACGGCTGCCAAGACCATGACGCCAAGCTACTACGCGCTGCGCCACTCGCTGCCGAGCGAGCGCAGCGTCCCCATGGAGACCCTGGACGACATGCGGCGCCACTCGGCGCCGGCCATGGGCTCGCCGCTCTGGGCACGCGCGGTCGTACCGGAGACCATCCTCGCGACCACGGACGTCAGCATCGCCGGCGTCGCGCAGCGCAGCGGCCACTGTGTGTACCTGCTCGAGATCGAATCGGGCGCGTTCGGCGCGCACGTGCTGGACCGGCGGTACTCGGAGATCCGCGCGTTCCGCGCGCAGCTGCTGGCGATGGCCAGTGGCGCGTGCGCGTCCTCGGGCCGCTGCGGCCACGGACCCTGCGCGCAGCTCGCGCGGCTCGCGCAGCTCAAGTTCCCGCGGCGCCGCCTGCAGCTGAGCAACGAGGCCAACTTTGACGTGGCGCAGCGCCGTGAGCCGCAGCTCGAGCGGTTTCTCCGCACCGTGCTGCACGCGTACCGCCTGGCCTCGCGCCGCGAGCTGCGCGCCTGCAAGAACGCCCGCTGCGGCGCGCTGGACGCGATCCGCCAGTTCTTTGAGGTGTGCGAACCCGTCGTGTCGGACCAGGAGACCGACGGTGTGGCCACGTACGAGTACGCGGACGCCGAGCGGAGCGTCGACTACAAGATGCCGCTGGGGCTCGCGCCAGTGTATGGGCCGCGCAGCTACAACGCGCGGTCGCTCTGCGGCGGTGCACGCTCCGCCCGGTTGTACTCGATCGAAGAGCAACCGGAGGCGCTCGCGGCGCACTAGATAGCATCACTGTCAACCCGTCCATTCATGTAATACACTCGTCGTCCTGTTTACACTGAGAGTATGGTTTGACGTACCACGTTTGTCTTAGCATCGCCTCGTCACACGTGTGCCACTAGTTCGGCTTACTTGGGCAGCTTGGAGGCGGCCATGAAGAGCGCCCACGAGCGACTGAGGCCATCGTCGAGCGGGCACTTGGCGAGTACGTCGCAGGCCTGCTCGGGCAGCAGCACGGCCGCGTTCGAGTAGAGCAGCGAGGTCCAGCCCGAGCCGTGGTTCTGCCAGTTGCGGACGCAGTCCAGCTGCGCGAGGATCTGCTCCCACTCCTCCTTAATGAAGCTCGGCGCGCGAACGACGTCCAGCATGGGCGAGACCGGGATCATCTGGATGCCGTGGATGCACTCGCGCGCCGGGTTGAACCACGTCGCGTAGTCGCACTTGTTGTCGAAGCAGATGCCCGTGACCTTGTTCTTGCCAAACGACGCCGGGTGGATGCGCCCAATGTGGTCGTCCGAGATGAGAAAGTACGTCTCGATCGCGAGCGCGTTCACCTTGAGCATGAGCTTGGCCAGGTGTTCCACGGGTTGCTGCTGCGTCACGCGTCCGTAGAGCGCGAGTCCGTAGAGGAAGTTGACCTCTTCGGACGTGCTCTCCTCGTCTTTGCCGTCGGCCATGGGCGTGACGCCGTGCGAGTACGAGTGGCCGAGGAACCAGTTGAACAGGCGGAAGCGCGGGAAGAACGCGTCGCCGGCGTCCGTGGTGACGACGTCGCGGATCAGCGTCTCGATGAACACGCGCAGCTCGGCGTAGTCCTCCGGTCGGTGGTCGCCCGTGGACGTCTCGCCGTCCATGTGGAGCAGCAGCGCCGCGGCGGTGATCAGGTACCCGTAGTGGTAGTGGTGGTCGTTGTACACGGCGTTGCCAAAGTCCACGTTCATGTCGCTCTTGCGCAGCGCCTCGCTCGTGATGATGCCCTTATACACCGTGTCGTACACGAGCGGGTACGCCTCCTGGTTCTTCGCGAATGCCTTGAGCAGCCCGCGCAGCTTGGTCAGGCCCTGCTCGAACACGGGCTTCAGCTCGGGGTTCGTGGTCATAGACAGGTGCTTGGCCACGAGCACCATGGTCGCAAACTTCTGGAGCGCCTTGCCCTTGAAGTAGTAGCTACCTTCGCGCGGGAGATCGCGGTTCCAGTCCGTGTGGAGGATGTCCTGGGTCACGACCTCGACGAGCTGGAGCTTCTGGACGACGTGCGCCGGGATGTGCGCGCCCACGGGCACGGGCTCGGTCGCCTGCGCGTTCACGGCGTCGCTCGTGGCCTTAGGCGCCACGAAGCGCCACTTGGCCGCGGCGCCGCGCAGCGTGTACGCCTGCATGGGGCCGCGCGTGTGCGACCAGAGCTCGAGCTCGGGCTTGCGGATCACGAACGCTGCGTCGGCCATTTGCTGGAGGTGCGTCAGCGCAAAGTGCAAGTGCGAGTCCACGGAGCACGTGGCGCTGGCGTCCAGCGTACTGGACGCGGCGCGCTGGAGCGTCCAGTCAAAGCCAAAGGCCTCGCCGTCGTCCTCGGTGAAGACCGTCGCGCGCGTTGGGAACACGCCCGCGGTCTGGCGATACAAAGCCAGCACTTTGCGCTCCTCCTCTGGATCCTGCTGGCGCGACGCCTGCGACGACACGTACGCGCACTGGATCACACCATCGAACGGCTGCGTCGTGGCCAGCGAGTTGTTCTTCATCGTGACGCGCGTCGTGGACGGCGCGCTCCCGGAGAGCTCTCTGGACGCCGCTGGATAGTAAAACAGGATCCACTTGTGGCCGTTGTTGAGCACGATCTCGATGGACGACGCCGCGTCGGTCTCGGCCACGCCGCCCTCCTCGTACTGCTGACCGTTGACCGTGAGGATGCTGTGCTCGGACTGGATGCTCGCGTGGAGCCCGCCGTGGTACGTGAGCGTCGTGAAGGCGTTGCCCATGGACACGTACGAGCGCATGAGCTGCGCCGGACTGGTTTCCGGACGTGCAGTTGACGCTCCGGAGAACTGCAGCGTGCAGCCCAGGTCATCCCAGGACTCGATCGCGAAGTGGACGCCGGTCCACTCGGCGGCCGAAAACACGAGGTTTTTGATGGTCGCTGGAAAAAAGTAGTACTTGATCGCGCCGTTCTCGTTGATCGGGCCGTCCGTGCGGTAGTCGTGGAGGTACGCGACCGAGAGCCCGCGCTTGTCGTGGGCCACGTGGTACACGTACGGGTTCGCGAAGATCGGGTCCGAGTCGCGGCCGCTGGACGCGTCCCACGCGAGCAGGTTGCCCCACCAGTCGTTGGTCGGGATCGGCGCGTCGCTGGACGCGACGTTGCGCGGCGAGATGAGTTGGCCCAGCGAGTTTGTGGACTGGAAGAGCGCGGGTGGCGGCGGCGAGCGCGACGACGCGAGCGACATGGTGGCGGCAGCGGTGATCCGGAACAGCGAAAGGAAGGGGAGAAGTGAGGGGGCGAGCGCTGGAATCTCCTTCTCTGGAACCGGAGGACTGTGCTGGATTGGGATCGTGTTGCTGGTCAAACCTTGCAGGATCGCTTCAACAAGCAAGGGAAAAGAAACCAGATCGGCTTAGGTTCGGTTTTAGTTCGCTTTGGCCCGATCGTCCCGAAGTGAGAGTCAAAACACGGGACGACGAGTTTGACTGGCTGGGTAACGTGGTGATGCGCGCGACGTCACAGGTGTTCGACAGTTTGCCAACGAATCTTTCTCACACAAAGGACGTGTTCTGAGCGGACCAACTGTGCCAGCCCTACACCGGATCGGCTCTCTGGTTATTAGACGACCTCTCCACATGAGCAGACGACTGGCGCGTTTGGGCGGCAGCGCTGATATGGAAGTCGACTGGTTGTGCGAGCGATGGAGCGATAGAGACGGTGAGACCCTCTGCGGGAGGCATCAGGAGCAGCAAGCTGAATCTAGCTTCCCTCGGATTTACTTAAGTACACTGCATTTCGAATCATCAAGCGACACGCTTTATCCAGCACACACAAATCAGCCTCTAAACGGTTTTACGGTACTGTAAGGCCATTCACAATGAGGCAGCGCCTTGTAGAATGGTTCTGGCCCGAAAGCGCCGATTCGTGGCGTTGAGGCAAGATATGGACGCCGAGAATAATGGTGGCTGCGTGTGCGTATGTGCGATGGCGCAGGGGTGCGATGACGATGGACGCGCCCACCGGCGATATCTGGAGGACGTGGAGGGATTATGAAATGGTAGCTTCTCAGGACGCAACGCGTGTGCTTGTATCAACGAGATCACTGGATCGTGCTCTTGTCGGTCGACGCGCTGAAGCCAGAATTATTACTGTCGAAATAGGATCGGGTCTTTGGCAGCTGCCCGCCCGGCCCAGGCCTTATTCCTCGCCAAACGGTCGCTCCCTGCTGCTGAACATCGGTCTGGTGTGGTTGGTGGTCGTGCCGCTGCGTTTCCTGGCCATCCGCCACGGAGAACAACCGGGGAATGCGCAGCCTGGCGTCCGCTCACCTCCATTCACTGGCGATGAGTTGTGCTGCTTCAACGAGTCGCTTTTCAAGCCACGATAAGTCAGTTGGAACTCAAAAGCGGATTTGAGTTTCTTGACCTAAAACGCTGCACGCTTGATCGATCCGCCTGTTTTCTGTTCTTCTTTGAGCAGAAACTGAACCCAAAATGTTTCTAAAATGATTCTTGGCAAAAATACAGTTCACGCCTGGCGACTCCAGCGAATCTGGCCCACTTCCAGCAGCGCTTTGTGGTAAAACACGGAGTTGGTTTGGAATCAAGCCCTATCCCTTCAGTATTAGTGTGGAGTCGATCTGGGCGACTTGGCACCACCACACTGGGCCTCAGGTTCCCCAGAGTGTTATCTCTCTAGCATGTAGAGAGCGTGACGATAGAGTTTCACACAACAGCACTCGTGGCTGCGTCGCTCATTCGCTTTCTCCGCTGGCCCCACAAACGCGCTCAGTCCAGTGGCGCTGCACCGCGGAACACATCTCCGCGCTTCCCGGATCTTCACATCGCCTTCCGCTCGACTGGTCACCGCGCCGCAGAAGATTCGCTCCACACTCGACGGTTGATCGATCCATCTAGAGGGCCCTTCTCTGCGCTCCCATCTCCACCGCCTTTGGCTCTTCGCCCCAGGACAGTCAGTTCCACATTTTCCCGACTCTGGACTCGGCACGCGTTCTCCGGATCCGGTGCGCCCGAATCCAGTAATACTCTACCAAAAATCCAGCACTTCCAGCCATGCCGATGCACCACGCCATGCCCGGGCGCGCGTCCAGCGCCGCCATCCGCCGCGTGACTCCCGCGGCGCCGCGCCCGCCGGTGCTCGCGACGCGCCACTCGCTCGGCGCGCTGCCCTTCGACCACGAGACGCTCGAGGTCGCCGTGCTGCTGCGCCACTCGGCGCCCACCACCAGCGTCTTCTCGCCCTCGTCCTCCGGATTGTCAGTCTCCTCCTCCTCCTCCTGCGCCAAGCCGCTCGCCCCCGAGAGCGTGCTCGCGAGCACGGACGTGCGCGTCGCCGGCATCGCGCAGCCCGCGGGCCACTGCGAGTTCGCGCTCGAGATCGACGCCGGCGCCGGCGACGCGCCGCCCCAGGTGCTGTACAAGCGCTACTCGGAGATCCGCGACTTCCGCGCGCAGCTGCTGGCGATTGTGAGCGACAAGAAGACCCACTGCGGCCATGGGCCGTGCGCGCAGCTCGCGCAGCTGGCGCAGATCAAGTTCCCGCGGCGCCGCTTGCGGCTGCCCGGTGCCGCGCGCGCGCCCAACCTCGCGGTCGCGCAGGCGCGCGTGCCGCTGCTCGAGCGGTTCCTCCAGGCCATGCTGCGCGTCTACCGCATGGCCTCGCGCCGCCAGCTCCGCGTGTGCCTGAACGCGCGATGTGTACTACTCGGGCTCATCAAGCGCTTCCTGAACGTGTCCGAGCGCGTGGTCGTCGAGCTGCCAGCGCCGCAGGACGAGCACGAGCACAGCGGTGTGGCGTCGCCGCCGCCGGCGCCGCGCAGCTTCCCGGAGCTCGCGTTCACGACGCTCTACGGCGACAAGCCGACGCCGCTGTTCCCGATCGCCGAGGACCCGGAGCCGGCGGCCGTGGCCTCCGACTGAAGGAGGTCAGTCCCCAGTTTGTACGACTACGCCTGCCCGACCACGGCTCGCAGCACTCACACGTTATCTATTAGGAGTAGGAACCCCCCTGTAACTTATATACATACGATCGCCCCACTCCCCTTTCGAATAGAAGAAAGGGAGACGCATAACATGAACTTCAAAGACTCGCGTCCCCTCACGTTACGTTCGCCACGGCTCGCTGGACGGCAGGCCAACCATCGCGTCCAGGGCGCTTATTAGCTCCCATGGAATCAACTGACGCCTCACGATGGCACCCAAGCGCTCGACCGAAATCACTTCCATGACTCTCTCTCAAAGGCGTTTTAGCAGCCAGGCACCCACCTCGGTCACGATGGTGGACCGGGAATCCAGTTTTGTGAACCCAAGAGCGACTGAGATTTGGTGTGCCGCCTGTCCCGCGTGTATACATTCCATGCTGAGTGATGGTAAGCTTACAGCCTCAGAGCCAAGGCAAAAAATGTACGCACTGGAATCCAGGGGCCAAGAGTGCACCCACGGCGCTCTCCTGTCGCCCTTGTCCGTTGCGGGGCGGCCCCCACTAGTGCCGTCCAGCCAACACGCGTCCTGACCGGTCCAGACAGAGACGCACTTTCCAATCCACCACAGCGGCTCCACACACGCTTCAATACCATGGCCCTGCCCTTCGCTATCACCACGTCCTCCGCTCCGATCACCTCTCGGCGCTCGCTCGGCGCACTCCCGTCCTCCTCGGATCTCCCCCTGGCCACGGGCATGGTCCCGCGCCACTCGTCCCCGGGGCTCCTGCCCTCGGCGGGCCAACCCACCACCGACCTCGCAGAGAGCGCGCTGCTGCGCACCCAATTGCGCATCGCCGGACTGGCTACGCAGGACGCGCACTGCGTGTACCTGCTGGAAGTCGACACGGGCGTCGGCCACGCGCCCCACGTGCTTCCGAAGCGGTACTCGGAGATCCGCGACTTCCGCGCGCAGCTCCTCGCGATCATCGGCGACAAGAAGACCCACTGCGGCCACGGGCCATGCACGCAGCTCTCGCAGCTCGCGCAGGTCAAGTTCCCGCGACGTCAGCTGCGGCTCCCCGGACTGTCCGCGGCGCGCCGTGAGGCCGACGTGGACGTCGCGCACCAGCGCGCGGCGCTGCTCGATCGTTTCCTCCAGGCCGTCCTGCGCGTCTACCGCCTGAGCTCGCGACGCCTACTGCGCGTGTGCACGAACGCGCGCTGCGTCGTGCTGGACGTGATCCAGCAGTTCCTGGACGTGACGCCCGAGGCGCTCGCGGCCAGCCGCCCGCTGGAGTGCGAGCTCCGCGCGACCATGGACCCCGAGCACATGGCCTCACGCCTCCAGCTCGCCAAGGTGCTGCTGCCGGGCGACGCACACAGCTTCCCGGAGCTGGCCCACTCGACGCTCTGCCGCGACGGCCCGGCGCCGCTGTTCCCGATCGACGAGGCCCCCGAGTCCGTCGCCTAGACGACTTGCTGCTGCCCCCAACGGAAGGAGGCAGCGACACGTACATGTCGATCGCTGTACCATTAGATACCTTATTTACTTCAAGAGAGCTTCTTGTATTTTTGCCCACACGGTCCTCGTCATCGTTTCCTAGTCGTTGTGGGACTGAAGAGCGCCTCGATTGCCGAGGTGATCTTGGCCTCGTCGTCCAGCCCGCCCATGACCTTGGCCGCGGCGCCCCACTGGATGTTGCTGGGTAACTCGCCGTCGCTCTCGGCCTCGTGGACGCGGAGCTCGGCTTCGCTGACGATGTCGTCGGCGCGCTGCTTCGCCCACTGCGCATGGACACAAACAAACCCACACGTCAGTCCTCCTGCGGCATCTCTAGGCTCCACGTTGCCACGCGCGTACATCCAGCCACCGTGACGGGCGGCGAGAGGACTTGCGCGACCCGGGCTGCGGCAGTGGCCGCTGTGGGTCCACGACCACGCGACCGGGCCGGCCCACTGCTGATGTGGTCGCTGGCAGCGCCGAGCAGTTGGTCTTGACGAGCGGCACCATCGTGATTGCCGGTGGGCGCACGGCGATCGCCTTGAGCGTCCGTGGTGATCGCTGGCCATGGAGCGGCGACGCGTGCTCCCGCTGGTGCCGCTCCAAGATGCCGGCCACGAGCTCACGCTTGTACTGCGACCAGCGCACGTCGCGCTCGAGGTCGTGGCGCACGTTGTCGACGTCGACACGGCTCGCGAGCTCGGCGCACTCGCTGCGCATCATTCGCTCGGTCGCCGCGTCCTTGAGCACCGTGTGGCGGAAGTCTACACGGTCCATGCGGTACAGTACGGCGCTGGGTGACGACACGAGCACCGAGAATTGCGCGTCCGCGGCGCCCGTGAGCACCTCGAATGCGCCTACGTAGTGGCGACTGGGAAGCGCACAAAACGAGATCAGTTAGAGTCCACAAGAAAGGCGCTTGGTGGGAATACTCAAACCTATTGATCGAGCAAAGCTCGACAAAACAGCGCTGTCGGTCGATCCGCAGCATCGGAAACTTCTTGACCAGACGACAGTCGCCGTGCTTGACGAAGTAGACGTGGCCTAATAGCATCTCCACGTACGTCAGTTCACCCTCATGGCAGCCACGACCAAGAAGCACACATCGCGAGGAATGGAACGCACTTGCTGGGACGCCTTCCTTGACCACTACGTCGTTGTACGAGTGGCTGACCTTTTCCATTCGCCCCGTGAGCCGCAGGATGTTGTCGGCGTCCCAGTGCTCCAACGCTGGAACGCTCGCGAGAAATTTGATCTTCTCTCTATCCAGAACAGGAGGAAAGAGTGAGCCAACGATGCGTTAATGAGCCAGGTGGGCGATTTCATACCGCAGCTCTCGGTCCGAGTAGCTCTTGCGCAGCTCCAAGAACGCCTCGCGCTCGATCTTCATGCACAGCGTCTTCTCATTCGCCACGACTGACGCCGTGCGCTGCTGATCGCTGGTCAGCAAGCCCACGTCGCCGAAGCACTCGAGTGCCTTCATGAAACGCACGACGTACGTCATGCCCTGTGTGTCATCTACATCATCAATTGTGTCAGCAAACATGTATGCCCCTGAGCACCACAAGCGGGCGATCAGCAGTCCAGACCAGGGGCGCCTCCAGGGTTCAGGAACGTCGACTGGATCCGCGCGCGGTTGAGTATCTCGTCAAAGCCGTTCATCGAGGGAGCGGCTGCGTGCGAAAAGTCCACGACGACGTTGAGCGAGCCGTACATGATGCAGTAGAACGCGTCGGCCGGGTCCCCGATGTGGAACAGCTCCTCGCCGCGCTCGAGCTCGACGCCCTTGACGATGCGCAGATACCGCAGCCGCTCGCGCGGCGGTAGATCAGCAAAGTAGGTCACCATGTGGACGTATCGGTCGAGGAACTCGTAGTCGTCTTTGCACCGCGCGAGCTCCGACTTGAGCAGCACGGCGCGAAGCCGCTGACGGACGTCGGGCGGCGGGTGCTCGACGCTGTCTGCGTTGGTCATCACGTCGCGGAGGCTCCGGCGCGGCGACGGTGATGGCGGCGCGTCCCGCGCAGGCGGCGGACGCAACATTCTCTGCCGCTAGGAAAAGAGGGCTGAACGCCAGCAACGCGTCAACACGCAGTCCAAAGGCGCCAATGAGCCCCACGCGAGCTAAATATCGCCGTGCGAAGTTATGTTGAAGTGGTCGCGGTCTTACCTTGTTTTGGCAAAGCACCTCAGATGACTAGCTCACCTTGTTTTGAGAAAAACGTTGAAGGGTGGATTTGTTGATTTTATGTGTACCACATTGTGTTGGGAATTGTGGTGTACAGTTGGTGTGCACCGTTCCGCCAAGTCTCCCGCCCAAAGGCACAAAAAAGGCAAGCCCGACTCGGACCGGTACGTGTGGAGATGACGCGGGGCCGCGCCACGGGGCGCGGCGCGGGGTCCACCCTGGCGCTAGCTCATGGCTGATGGCGGTGTGTGTATCCAGAGCCGTTCTCCAGACCTCTCGCGCTTTTTCCTGCTCCTCCACGATGGCGACGCTGGATCCGGAGACCAAGAAGAAGTGCTCGGACCTGCTCGAGCACTTTTTCAAGATGGACGCGACCGAGCCGTTCTGGGAGCGCGTCAACTGGGAGGAGTGGGGGCTCTACGACTACCTTAGTGTGGTCAAAGTGCCCATGGACATGGGCACGATCCGCAGCAAGCTCGCGAAGAACGAGTACAAGAAGGCGGCCGAGTTTGCGCGCGACATGCGCCTCGTCTGGGACAACTGCAAGCTGTACAACCAGGACGGCTCGGAGCTCTACCAGATCGCGGACGAGCTCTCCAAGAAGTTCGAGGACCGCCTCAAGTTCATGAAGCTCGACGTCGGCCCGCGCCCTGACCGCAGCATCCCGTGGGTCCGCGGTTGCCGGACGAGATCTCTGGATTTGGTTTTCTCCTGACGTGAGTTTGTGTATGTGTTGTTCACTAGGGCGCCGAGCACGGATGAGAAGATCGCGTTCTGCCAAAACATCTACCTGCTCCCGGCCAAGGAGCTGCGCACGGTTATGGAGATGCTGGACGACCAGTGCCCCAAGGCGGTGGACAGGGTACGCTGTGGCCAGCGTCCATCTTCTGAGAACCTATCCGAGCTAACTGAATCGCTGGAACTGTGCAGAGTGCGCCGGACGAGCTGGAGATCTTGATCGACAACGTCGACACCAAGACCTTCCGCGAGCTGGAGAAGTTCCTCGTGGAGAAGATCCCCGAGAGCGCGCGCGAGCCCGTGACGCCCAAGTCGTCCAAGAAGTCGTCGTCGTCCAAGCGCTCCTCGGCCTCGTCCGCCTCGGGCTCCGCCAAGAAGAGCAAGTCGGCGAGCAGTGATTGATAGCGTCACGCTGCTTTTTTGGTTCCCGGTTGAACCCAGATGCGACGCTGCGAGAGAAGAGGCGGGTGCGAGTCGGTTGAAGAAAGCGATCAAGATGATAGTTCAATGCACGTGCATGTTATTTACGCCGCGGCAGTCTCATGCCGCTAGCTCTTCTTTTTCAGCTTGAGCGAGCTCGCTAACTTGCCCTGGCGCGCGAACGTCTCCTGGAACGACTTCTTGGGCTGAACGCTGGGCGGCTGCAGCTTGGACGGCGATGCCTGAATGTCGTGGAGCCTTGCGAGGTCGAGCTTGGGCACGACGGAAGTTGCTGCGGTTGCGGCGTGTGCCTCGAACTTGTTCTTGCTCCACGGGTTCGCGTCCGGCACAGCAGCCTCAGCCCTCGTCGTTTCGGGCCCTGGCTTGTTCAGCGAGCCAGCCAGGCGTCGCGTGGATTGCCACTGCGGGGGCACCACGCGCGGAGACGTTGGCGCCGGGAGAGACTCACTGGTTGGCAGCTGCATGACCTGCGCGGTCACCCGTGTCGACTCGCGGCGTTCGCGTCGGCCTCGCCCCGTGGCGCTGCCACTGGCCATGGTTGCCTTCATCTGGAGCAGCTCGTCCTTGTGCATCTCCATGAGCTCCTTGAGCGAAGGTTGGTCGTCCGCCGGCGCCTTGGTCCACTTTTTCCCGTGGAGCTTCTTGCCCGCACGCATGATCTCGTCCCATTCTTCATCCTGCTTCCTTGCGGTCTCCACGCGGCTTGTGACGATGTCTTCCAGCTCGTCGTGGAGCCGGAGCTGCTGCTCGCGCGCCGCGAGCTGCGTGCGCAGCCGGCCGATGAAGCGGTTGAGGTCGCCCTTGCGCCGCTGGATCTGGCCCAGCACGCCCGAGGACTGCAGCTCGATCGGCGGGTGGTACTCTGTGTGGCAGGAACACTGGTCGTGAGGCCCCATGAACTATTGTCACGACTACTAGTAACACGTACGCTTGCGTCTGCGCCGTCGCAGCTGTTGTTGGAAGATCGCGAGGAGCAGGACTAGCAGCAGCAGTCCGCCGACGATCAGCAGCGGCGTCTCCACATCCGACGAGTGCGCGACGTTCTGACGGAACGAGCCCATTTTGACAGCACGGCGAGTTGTCAGGCCCCATCCGCAACGCAACCCAGGTCAATCAAGCACCCCACGTACGTGCGTATATATAGGAGGGAAGTTGGTGCTCATCACAAGAGTTCCATTTCGCGGGAGGCCCCAAGTTGCTGGGCGATAGCGCTTCAGCTCTCTCTCTCTCTCTCTCCATCTAATCGGTCGTGAACGTGAGCGACCCGTCCTTCTTGCGCTTCCCACAGAGACAGCCAAACAGCTTGACGCACGGCAGGTCGTAGTAGTACTTGTCCTCCGGGTCGCTCAGTGTCTCGTAGGCTTCTCGGAGCTTCTCGTACTTGGCCGGCTCGGTCTCGTTGTTGAAGCGCTTCACGAGCCGATTGTATGCCGCGTCGATCTCGTCTTTCGATGCGATTTTGACGAGCCCAAGCTTGGCGTACAGGTCCTTGCCGCGCCACATTCGCTCCTCGTAATACTCCATCTGCGTACGGAGCGCCTCGTGGATGCGCTGCTCGCAGCCGCCCCAGTCGCTCATGTGGGTCGCGCAGAACTCTTTGCTCAGCACCTCCATGTAGTGGACGCACTTGCGCCCGCCGTGCGGCCGCGCCTCGCAGATCCAGTCCTCCTCGGGCTGCACGTACTGGAGCGTGTGCGAGAGACCGTAGTAGGTGGCCTGCATGCTGAACAAAGTGCGCCGCGGCCGCTTGCGGTGGCACGTGACGCGCGTGTTGTTGCACGTGACCGCGAGTAGCGTCGTGTTGAGCGGCGCGGTCTGGAACAGATCGTGTTTCTCCATGAACGCGTATACAGCGTCCACAGGCTCCTGGCCTTCGAGGATCTCGAGGTCGCCCATTTTCTTATCGTCGGTCTCCCAGACGGGGATCGACAGCAGCATGGGCTCGGCCCGCGTGCAATTGGGGCGCCGCCGCGGCTCGTTGCAGACCTCTATGAGAAACTTCTTGCGCTGCTGCAGCGTGAGGTTGCGCATTTGACCGTAGTCGTAGATCAAGTCCGTGGGCTCCACGCCGTCCATGAAGTCGAGTCGCTCGCGTGTGCCGTCCGGGAGAGTGTAAGACGCCTGGTAGATGAGCCCGCGCTGCCTCGAGCAGGCGAGCCCACGGCTCTCACAGATCGCTTGGAGCAAATTAGTCTTCTCGGCGCTGCCGAGGCCGTGCTTGTTGCCAAACCGAGCGACCGCGTCGGCGGGTTCGTCGTTGCGGAGCACTTCCAGCACGCCGAGCTGGCTCCCGTTCTTGGCGGCCACGGGCACCGACAAGACCACCGGATAAAACCGCTTGCACTCGATGGGCAGATCTTCTGGCTTTTGAGGATGTGTCGGCGAGAGGCCGCAGAGAATGTCCACAAGGTTGTCGGCTGACTCGGCCGATAGCCCATGTTTCTCTGCAAACGCGTAGGCCATGTCGGCAGGCTCTTGGCCTTCAAAAACCTGCACATCGCCAATGTACGTGCCCTCGCTATCCGTGATGGGAACGGACCGCAGCAGGGCCGCGCCTCGTGTACACAAAACGTCGTTGCGTGGGCAGAGCTGGTTGAAGAGAGCGACGTGAAGCTCGCGTGAGATGTTCTTCTCGTGGGCGAACCGGTACGCGGCGTCGGCGAGCTCCTGATCCTCTTCGATGTTGAGCATTCCAACGTTGGTGCCGTTGCTGTCTACGACGATGGGGGCGGAGAAGACGTACGGCGCCATACGCGAGCACTTGACGTACGGGTCCTTACAAACCACCTGAAGGATCTGTCGCCTGAATGCCTTGTCCAGCCCAAAGTGCAGCCCGAAGTTGTACACGACGTCGGCGGGCTCGTCGCCCAGCGAGATATCCAGGCGTCCGACGACCTGGCCGTCGGCGAGGGCGATGGGCTTGGAGAACACGAACGGATCGCGACGCTCGCAGGCCGTGCGTGCGCATACGACGTCCAATAACTGGGCCATCGCGGTCTTGGGCAGCTTCTGGTCGGTCACGAAGCGGTAGATCTCGTCCACGGGCTCCACGTCGTCGTAGATCTCCAGCGTCCCAAGTTCCTTTTGGCCGTCGACGACGATCTGCTGCTGGAAGACGAGCGTCTTGAGCCGCGTGCACCGCAGACCAGGCTGCCTGCACAATGAATCGAGCACTTGCTGCCGCGCGCGGCGCGGAAGTCCGTAGTGCGCTGCGAACCGCGCGAGTGCGTCCACGGGCTCCTCGTCCTCGAGGACCTCGAGCTGACCGAGCACGTGGCCGGGGGCGTCGTGGATCGCCGTGACGAACACGCGCGGCTGCGTGCGCGTACAGCGCACTCTCGGCTGGCGACACACCAGCTGCAGCGCACTGTGGCGCCACGCGCGGGTCGTGCCGTGCTGCGCGCGCACCTCCTCGAGCACGTCGACCGGCTCATCCTGCGCGAAGAGCACGAGCCGGTGGGTCGCGTCGCGCCCGGCGGCCGTGGGCGTCACCACGAGCGTGGACTGGAGCACGATCTGCGCGCGCACAGACGCCCATTGAACAGCCAGGCAAAGCACCGTAAGGAGAGACGGAGGCAGCGCACGGCGGCGCATGATTGCCGGTGGAAATAAAGAATGCCGCCGATGAGCTTCTGGAAAACAGCACAATCGTGTCCCTTGGAAGATCCGTTCGATCTACTGTTTTAGGGTGCACTTTCGGTGCAACGTGATTGGATGAAATATATCTCATTGAGTTTTGCCTGTCACTCCATGTCGCCTGACCTATTTGTGAATCATCCCTCCGCCCCGACGGTGGAAGAGAGCTGCAGTCAACGAAGAGCTCGTAACACAGGGAACTCTCGCGAGAGGACGATGGCATCGCGGCCGCTCCCGCCGGGCCGCCGAGGCCGCGGCGCGCGCGCGGCGCCGGCACTGCACCTGCCCGACGTGAAGATCCTGAGCGACGCGGCGGACGCGCCCCCTGGCGCGACGCTCACGAGCAGCTACGCCGAGCAGCTCCGCGCGCAACCGTCCGTGAGCGCGGCGGCGGTCGAACCAGAACACGAGTCGACGACCAAGGATGTGGAATACGAGCCCACGCCCGTGCGCTCCGTGAAGGCGTTTGTGTCCTCGCTGGAGAAGGCGCAGGATCCGGTCGTACCGGATCGCGTAGCCGCCGCCGCCGCTGGTGAGGACGCCCCGCTGCCTCGCGCGCAAGCGGCTCCCGTTGCTGCGGCAGCAGCTCCACCGCAAGTGGTTGTAGAGAAGCCTACACCGCCGGTCGTGGAGAAGCCTACATCGCCGGTTGTGGTCTCTGTCGCGACTGCGCCGACCAAGCAGGTCGCACTGCCTCCAATTCAGCAAGCACATGTCTCGCCTCCGCCGGTGCAAGCCGCTGCGGCTGCCCCGCCGGTTGCGTTCGAGGCTCCGATCGCCAGAAGCCCTTCTGCGCCAGCTGTGGATGCTTCGGCGCTGGAAGGTATCCATCCGTTCAAGGCCCTTCTGCCGATCTACGCTGTGCCTGAAATCCCCGAGACTGTGGACTGCGTGTTCGACGACGCCGCGCTGGAGATGCAAAAGAACATCATGAAGGTCGTCAAGAAGGTGTTCGGCAAAGATCGGACGAAACTCGAAGATTTCAAGATCAACTCGCGGCTCTTCGGGAACAACTTCATGGACCCTCTCGAGTACGTCGAGTCACTCGTGAAGGATCTGGGCGGGAACCGTGCGCTTGTGCTGGTGCCCTGCCTCGTGTGCATCCAGCCCGATTTCATGAAGCGCAGCTCGATGCTCGTCGCTGCGCGCAACTATCGTTTGAGATGTCTAGCGAAGCTGGAAGCGTCATTGGACAAGGTTGAGGTGGCAGCTCCTCCGACGGTGCCTGCTCCAGTCGAGCTTGCGACGCCAAAGACGGAGGATGTGCCAGCGGCAGCGACTATCGCGGCTGCTGCTGTCACCGCCGCAGTTGTCACCCGCGAGGTCGTGCAGGAGGATGCTCCTGTCACGCTTGACGCAGATGTGGCCGTTCAAGAAGCAAGCAGCGCCGTGGAAGTGGTGCAGGAACACGCACCTGATGTGGATGTTGAATCCCGCGTTGCTGTGGAGCATTGCTATGCCGAGGAGCCAGCCGATGCCTTCGTCCCTCCAGTCGACGAGCTCGTACCCGAAGGGGTAGCCGAAGCAGTACCACAGCCAACATTGGTCACGTCCGAGCCTATCGCGTACGCTGTCTCAGAGCCTATGGTTTACGCCGTTTCCGAGCCTCAAGCAGTCGAAGCCGTCCTGATGGAGCCGACTGCAATCGAGACGCCTCTTGCTGCGTCACTCGCGTCCGTGGAGGCCCCCGCTCTTGTGTCTGCTGCAGTCGAACCCACGCATGAAGCACCGACCTATATTGTCACGCCAGCCGCTCCTGTTGAGGTAGTGTCGGTTGAACCTTCACCCATCAGCCACCCAGAACCGATCGTCGTACCCGCTCCCCCTACGCCAGTGAAAAACACGACACCAGTGACCATCACGCGTCCTACTGAAGGGCTCCAGTCGGCTGACAACTTTATCACTGTGGACACGACCGTTTCCAGCGATAGCTCCCCTGTGTCCAGCGCGCCTGTGACGCCGTCCGCGGCCTCACCTGTCCACCACCAACCTATTCGACGGAAATCCACGATCAGCCTCTTCGGAGAAGAAATTGCTGACGACGACGACGAAGATGAAAGTGACAACGAAGAGGAGGAAGCCGTCAAGACTGTCCTTACGGCGTCCAGCGAGGTGGCGCCCACTGCGTCCGCGCCCACTTGCACCCCCAGCCCCGAGCCGACGCCGGCGTCGTCTTTCTACGAAGCTGAGTCCCTCTTCGGCGAGGTGCTTCCTGTCGTCGTCAAGCCCGCAGCGGAGTCGCCCGCGCCGACGCCTGCGCCAACTGCCTCCATCCTGAAGCCACCGCCCGCTCGCACGGGCATGCTCTTCGGCTTCGCATCCGCCGGGGGCGACTCGGACTCAGACTCGGACTCGGAGTTCAGCGACTGAACAGTGAGTGTAGCCATGTGTCGTCTTTCGCAAATTGAAAAACCACGTTCGTTGTTCAGTGGTTTTTCTTGGGATATCGTATAATACGGGGCTATATATCTGATATCAGAGGATCTCTGCATTGTGACAGGGTCGGAACCGCGTGCACATCGAGAAAGACAACAATCGACCAGCATGACGGCGCAGCTCGCGCGCGCCAACAGCGCGCTGGCCGAGCACGGCACGTTCCGCGTGGAGATGCTCGGCAGCCAAGAGTCGCTGGACCTCGACAGCGGCAAGTTCTACACGGTACAGCACTTGCAGACGAGCCCGTTGTGTGCGCTGTCGATTATATCTCACGGATTGTTTCACGATGCTCAACGGCAGGAATACATCCTGCGGTGCACGTGGACGGACCGAACCGGCGAGTCGGAGGTGTGAACATCTACGCTCTCGCCGTGGCGAGCAATGCTGGAGACGTGGTGCCAACGGTGTGCTTGTGGATCAATGTACAGATCTGGGATGTCGTGCGTCGGTACCGAGAGTTTAGCGCCATCGATATCCTCGTACGTGGCGTGTGCGCTGTGAACGTGTGCTGCCTGTTTGCCGCCGAGTTTACTTAAAGACTGTGTGCTGTAGCTGCGGGAGAAGTACCCGTCGCGTGCGTCGCTGTTCCCATTGCTGCCGAGCAAGAAACTCTTTGGCTCGTCGCTGTCGGCCGAGTTTGTCGACAAGCGGCAGCGCGACCTCGGCTACTACGTCTCGTCGATCCTGCACAGCCTGCCGCTGGTGCGTTTTACTATGCACGCCATGGAGCAGAGGCGAATCGCCCCCCACTGACACGTGCACTGTGTTTGCTGCCGCAGCTGGTCCAGGACGAGATCATCGATTCGTTCTTGGAGATCAAGCGCCACATCCTCCAGCGCTCGCGCGAGCAGGAACACAAGCGCGTGCTGTCACACCAAGGATCAATGTCGAGCCAACAGTCCTCGTCGCGCTCATTGCACGTCGTGCACGAATAGCTCCAGGACGGAAGTGCAGCCGTCCGTCGCGTCGCCCGCATTTGCTGTGTTGCGGAGTGATGGTCTTCTCGACCGTTTTCTTGTTGGAAAAACCTCATCTAGGTGAAACCACCCATACAAATGTACAATCACTTGCTTAAACCTCGCGATGTATAACCTTGAAGAGACCATCACTCCTTGCGCAGGTGGATTTCACCCCTCCTCTGGGGGGGAAAAGAGGGGGTGGTTGCGTCGAGCCGCCCACCACGTGCCGCGTCCCCCCTCGTGACCCCCACGCAACCACCACGCGGACGACCCAGCGCGGCAAGCACGCGTCGGCGCGAGCTCCCAGGACGCGCGCGAAGACCGAAGGACCTTACGGCGTTTAGACCCGACCGATCTGCACGGAGAGAGCACACGAAGAGACGCGGCCAGCCATGTCGCTCGACATCATCGCCATGGGCAAGTACGTCGACGACTCGAGCAGCTCGAGCTCCTCGGACTCGGACTCGGACGACAACTCGTCCAACAACTCGTCGTCGTCGTCGTCGTCGTCTTCGTCGGCCAACAGCTCGGCGGCGTCCTCGCCGGCGTCGTCCCCCGTGGTGCCCGCGGCGGCGCGGAAATCGCTCACCACCGCCGCGGGCAAAGTGCGCATGAAGCCCGGCCCGAAGCCCAAGGCCGGGCCGAAGCCCGCGCCAGCGCCCAAGCCCAAGGCGAGAGCGCAGCGCGCGGCAGCCATCGCGGCGACGGCGCGGTTTGAGCAGGACGACGACGACTTTGAGAACTCCCCGCCGCCGCCACCGCCGCCACCGGTGTCCATGCCCCCACCGCCGCCGCCGCCGCCGTTAACCTTGACAGACGTGGCAGAGAAACCCAAGAAGAAGCGGGCTGCGCCAGTGAAGCGCGCGCCGTCGGCCCCAGCGGCAAAGAAAAAACAACGAGTACAGGAAGAGCTGCCGCCGCCGCCGCCCCCACCGGCCTCACCACCGCCGCCTCCACCGAGCGACGACTCGTCGAGCAACAGTAGTTCGATGGAATCGAGTGACATCTCCAGCAGCTCCGACTCGGATGACTTTGATCGGACGATCCCGAGACGACCGTCGTCCACAAAGTCGTCGTCCTCGTCGAGGGTGAGCCCGTCATCCGCGAGAAGCAAAACGAGTGCCGGTGCGACCCAGTCGTCGCCGCTAGCAGCAGATGCACTCAAGGTCAAACTCAAGCTGCCGCCTGGCTTCATTGCCAAGCATCCTGATGGAGCAGCACTGAAGACGACTCTGACTGATCGCGGCAAGCTGAAAGTGCAGGTCACGAACTCTCGGCCGCCCACCAAGAAGCAAAAGACGCCGACACCAAAGGCGGCGGCCAAGACGGCATCCAAGGCGAAAGCGAAATCCCCAGCTACAAAGAGTACAGCAGCCTCGAAAAAGGGAAAGAAAGGCGCATCGCCTGCCAGTGCTCCCCTTACTGCTCCTCCGAATGGAGCGCTTCCGCCTCTTCCTGTTTGGCTGCCTATCCTTGCCAAGCTGATTCCGAAAGGCCCCACTCTTCCGCAAGGAGAGATTCGTGGAAAGCGCGAACTCAAGCTGGTCGGGCACGAAGTCAACGACAACGCTCTGGATGAAGTACCCGAAAGCGAGCTGTCTGCGGATTTCAACGATCCCTTCGCAGTCGAGTCCGATGCCCTTCGCAACCTCGACTTATTCTTCTTTTGCGACGAATTTGGGTACGTGGGTAATGAATCAACGCTTGATGTACCCTTCAAGCGACTCACTGCTCTGTTTGATAGAAACGCAATCGGGTTGGAAATTCTCGAAAAACCGAAACATGAACGCCCGAAAATCATGGGCTTTGGCACCGTTGTACAGCATCTCCCCCCTGCCGAGCGACCTCTTCCCGTTAAATACATTCTTCCGTCACCGGCGTTCCCGTCTCGCAATCGAAAGCGGCCGCGATCAGACAGCGGTACTTCGGCAGCGTCACCACCAGCAAAGCCATCGAAATCCCGTGGAAACGGTGCAGCAAGTACGTCGAAGCAAGGAGTGTTATGTTCAAGCAAGGCTCTAACTTGAACGTGTTGTGACACAGAGAACACCAGTAGATCGTCCAAATTACCAAAGCACAAGTCTGCAATGCCTTTGGCAAACGGTTCGACCGTCACTGAGCGTGTCCCACAGCTGGATGGGCATGACTCTAGCTCAGATACGTGCGTCCCAGGTTCCGATGGTGATCGATCCAACACCATATTCAAGTCGGTTTCGATATACGAAAGCACTTCGTACCGGGGTATTACCAAGCGCTCGATATCGCAGCTCGATGGACTCTCCGATTCTGAAGGAAGCGACACTGCTTCTCGTTCAGGGCCTGATTCTGCTAAAAGCGGAAGCGACTCTGAAGGTGGACTTTCAGGTAATGACTCCATGTCCGGATCGAGTGCGAGCAGTGACTCTGATAGCGGCAATGAAAGTGACGAGCATGACCAAGCCTCAACAAAGTCGGACTCGTCTGCTGCACACTTGCCCACGGATTCAGCCAGCACATCGTTACCTGTCGCGGCAACAAAAGGAAAGTTTGTTTCTCCACAGAAGCAGCACCATGACACACACGTAACGGAATCCAAGAAATCGACGAAAGGGGCGTCTCCGGTGAAGCACTTGACGATGAATCCTGACGTCGACGAACTGATGCGCACTGACAAGGAAGGAGTTGTCAAACCACGCGGGATTGAAGACGAACTGAATTTACTCGAGTGCGGCTTTCGGCACCCGCAAGAGTACAAGCGGGCTCGTGTATGGCTGCCAGAGATTACAGATTGGTGCTTGGACTACTCGGAAGGCGATCCGACTTTGTGGGTTATTACACCATACGCCTGGTACAAAGTTGCTGGCCCACTTTCTGGGATGCTACCACACCAGTCGTACCGCGAGAAGTTTCAGCATGTGCGGAAGCTTTTCGAAGCAAGCTACTTGGTCGCGTACGTGCTGAAGGAATGGCTTCCCATCAACAAGAAAGTTTCGTATCGATCGACACTTCAGCAAATCGTTGAGTTGTCTCTCAAGGGCCGGTATCCTGTGGTATGTAGCCCCTAATGTCATATTTGACGCTGGTTGCTGAGGTTGTGTATCTGACACTGTTATTTCGTGCTTGAACAGTCCGGGTGGTTTCTGATGGAGAACTGTCAGTTCATCCAGAACCAAATTTGTGATTTAGTTGCAGACAAGGAAGCCTACTTAGACTCAATGTTCTTCAAGCAACTGCAGCGAATGTACGAAGCGCATCGAGCTCGTGAAGAGAGGGTGAAAAAAGATCTGGCTGAGAGGGAGGAGAAGCGGATCCGTCGTGAGGATGAGAAAATGAAGAAGAGACAACAGCAGGAAGAGGAGCGACGGAAGCTTCAAGACAAGAAAGATGAAGAGCGCAAGTTGAAGGAAGCTGAGCGTCGGTATCCGATTGAAGACAGCGAGTTGCTTCAAGAGGAAGGAGATGCGGCTGCACATGTGCTACCAGTAACTCCATCTCCTTGGATGGGAGTGGATGGCTTCCTGTTGGGCGACATGATTGTTGCATGGCAGACAATCTGTACCTTCAAGGACTTCATCAGCCTCGAACCAATCTCACTCGATGCGTTGACGGAGTGCATCACATCTAAAGAAGAGGGCGAGACTGACATAACACTCATTCGCGTCTTCTTGGCGTTTTTGAAGGTGATTCTCTCCGAAAAGTCATTCGTCTCCCCTATGGACGATCTTGTTGTCGAAGGGAACACGACGGTGGCAGATCTTTTCGTCAACACAGAGCGCACATATGGCATCTGTGAGAGACCATACATCGAACTGCTGAATGCGGTCACATGGCAAGATATCCTTCGCCAACTCATGGCAAAAGATCTCGATGCGGACGCGAGTATCGGAAGTATTGAACCTCTGGTGGGGTGTGAGATCGTTCGCCAGACTCTCTACATGCAGAACAACTCGGTTCCGTTCAATGCGCCAGTTGACACAAAAATCAAAGGTCTCGAAGATTATTCGCAGGTGGTCAAGAATCCTATGGATCTTGGTACGGTGAAGCAAAAGATGGATGCAGGAATGTATGAAGGGGAGAGCGGACACGAGACCTTCGCGACGGATGTGCGCCTTATTTGGGACAATGCGCTCTTCTTCAATGGCGAGGAATCAGAGGTCGGGAAAGCAGCACTCGCACTCTCCGATATTTTCGAGCAAGACTACCAGCGTCTTGTCGCTGGCCGTATCGCTGCGAATAAGGCTATGCTTGAAGCAACTCAGGAAGTCGGTAAAGTGGTGGCAAGCGACAAACAGACCAGACCGAGTTATATCGACATCGTCCATGCGCTGTATTCGCTCGAGTTCTATCAGGTACAACTCGGGCTTGGGTGTGTGATCGTCGAATGCTTAGATTCTTACATATATTTGTTCCGTTGTACAGCTTCCTGTCCCTTTCAAGATCGGGGCTCTGTCGTGGATATGCTCTGAATTCCTGAAGCTCGATAGCGTCAGGTAGGGTGTGTTCTTCGCTTTCATATCGATCCCTCCCCTCTGATGACCGCGTCTTGGCTTGGCAGATCCCACATCGAATCCCAAGCGGAACGGGAGTTTGAGGTCAATCGAGAATTCAGAAGAAAGGCAGGCGAGATTGACTCTCACCGGAAGCAACTTGAGAGAAGTCGACGTGAGCGCGAGGTGGCTTTCAAGAAGGATTGCGCAGAGCGTGGAATCGAGCCGAACGCCAACAACCATTTCTCCGACGCCGTGAAGCAGGAGCATCCGTTCATCGCTAAATTCTACGAGGATATCCGCTCAGAGAAGGCGACGGAGGACGCAGAGTGGCAAAAGGAGCGCAAGATTCTTGACGATGAGACGAGGGCAGCTCTCGAAGGGGTGAGTGATATTGGTATGTACGCGTATTTCACATCAGTCTAACTTTTTATTCGTTGCTACAGGTCATTGTACGAGAGTCGCCTCTTGGCAGGGATAGGTTCCATAACTCTTATTGGGTTTTCAAGAATGACTCGAAGCAGCGCCTATTTATCGAGACAAGTGATTCCGGCGAGTTCATCCCAGTGACTGAGCCAGCAGCCCTCGAACGCGTGCTTGAGTGGCTCAATCCGAAGGGTGTCCGAGAATACGATCTTACTAGCAAGCTGAAGGATATTCGTGCGGAGTTGATCCGTGACATGGAGGTTGCCTCGGAACCAACCAACTCGACGTTCTGGGGTAGTGATCAAATCCTCACTTTAAACCTCTTCCCTCTTCCTGGGGAGGACATGAAGCCGAGTGACAAGCTTGTCCTCAGCGCCAAGGCCCACACGCCGAATGCCATGGTGATGAAGCGCATGCTCTCGAGAATGTACGAATACGTGGAACTCGCTAAACTGCTGCCTCCGGAATGCGATATCTCGAAATCGTGGAAATCTCGGGTTGAAGCTTCCAGTACTGCGGTCACTCTTCGCGATCTTTTCGCCGATCTCGAAGCTGCGATCTTCGATTCCCGTGGTGGAGTCGAGATGATCCGACCCAGCTGGAAGCGTAAACGTCGTGAGTGGCGACTATCGCTCGAGGGGTCTCGCACGATTTCGCAGGTGGTCTTTTTGCTCCACCTATTCCTCGCAGAGTGTATCAACGTTGAAGCCTTCACAGATCTTTCGGCTCGCCTTGATCGAAAGGAGTGGGTCAAGCTACGTGCCAAGGAGTGCCGAAATTTCATCCCTGAGATTGGCAGAAGCGTGATCTACTTCGGAGATGGACACAACCAGGCTGTGAAAGAAGATGCAAAGGCGTCGAAGAAACGATTCACTCGGAAATGTGACGCGCCAGTACTGCAGAAAACACTTCTATGCCAAGTCGTCGATGTCTCCTTTTACCACGGTGGTGGTGATCCGTATGCCCTCCTCACGCTTCGCCCACAAGAAGATCTCGAGGGAAGTGTTGCAAAACGTCCTCCTGGGACGCTGCTCTGCCCTCAACCTTCGCCACTCCAACGACTAGGACGGATTCTGCAAAGAGTCCTTGCGAAGTTGAAGCTCCACGGGGATGCTGGACCGTTCCTGGAGCCTGTGTCGGACCGTGACTTCCCGGAATACAAAGAGATCGTACCGCATCCGATGGATTTGGGGAAGATCACGACCAAGGCACGCACGAACCAGTACAAGAAGGCTGACCAGTTCATGTCAGATATTCGACTCGTGTCCAGCAACTGTGCCTTGTTTTGCGAAGGTCGGTTTCCGTCGCTGCCTCCGCTTGCGGAAAATGTTGTGGACATGGCTGAAGGGCTCATCAGGAAGTTTCAGAAAGAATTGCGAGTGTACGAGAAGGCTGTCGCAGATGGTGTAGAAGAGTTGGACGAAGAGCAACCCATTCGAGGTGGAGCGAAGGTGAAGGACGAAGAAGTGTCGCCCAAGACACCCTTTGACGAGGTGGCTGCTTCGAAAGGCACCAGCAAGTCGACCCCCGACGAACTTATGGTTGTCCTTCGACTCGAGAATCGACTGCCCGAGTATATTGTCGATGTGAAGCGGTATGAAGCTGCGGTATCACGTACGTGGCGCTGTGGAGAGAAGTTCAAGATGCTGTTTCGGGACCCCAAGGGTTATCCAGGCGAATACTACATTGGGATCGCGGCCGGTTCGCTTGCATTCAACTCCAACGGATTGCTACCGTGGGAGGCGCTGCGTGTCGTGTGGGATGAAGACGACGGTTCTGACAGCCGTATCAATCCCTGGTAAGTGATATTTCGCGCTTTGGAGTACACAAGACTCAAGGGTGTTAACGAGTTTACGTGTGGATGATAATGCAGGGAGGCCGAGGTGATTCCAGATGGACGCAAGGGACGATAGATGATAGATAAACTGATCCGCAAGTGCTCCGATTCCTGGCAAGTACCGGTATACAAAAACACGGAAATGCTGTTGGAGCATTGCGGTTAACCCAACGATGGATCGAGCGCGTAACCCGTAACCCATATCTTTGTGTCCGTGAAAGGTCGCACGCACTTGAAGCAACGCTCGACTAGATCCGCACGCTGATCGCAGGCCCATTAGCCGATATGGACGCAAACGACGTGGCCGATGCGGAAATCCGCGCGCTAATCGCTGCTTCCGAGCAAGAGCTGTCGACAGCGCGCACATTCGTGGTCATCGCCAGTGCTCTCTCTCTGGTCGCCTCGGTGGCCATGATCGCGATCTTCCTCCGATTCGTCGAGTCAAGACGCTGTGGTCGACGCATTCTCTTCTGTCTGCACCTCTCCGACGCCGGCGCTGCCATCGCGTGGCTACTCACGCTCTCGCTGCCAATGGAGGCGACTCGCAGCACTCGACTCTGCCGAACACAGGTTGGTTCTTGATGTGGAGTTCCACGACACTCTCAGCCATGGGTGACTCATAATCTTTCCGATTTGGCTCGTAGGGCTACCTGCTGGTGTTCTTCTCGCTGTCATCGCACATCTGGACGGCGTGCTTCGCATTCCACCTCTACCAGATTCTTGGCCGTCGATCCAAGTATCCGGAGCTCTACGAACATCGATATCACCTCCTCGCTTGGGGAATCCCGACGATCGTAAGAAGCCGCGCAGATTCTGTCCAGCGATACAATCGCAGTGGCCTAATTCTTCCTCTCACCCGCTCACTCTCTCTATGCATGTCAATGTGAAGACGGTGCTCCAGCTCGGCTTGCAACAACTCGGCGGGTATGCTTTAATTGGACATAGCGGCCGCCCCTGGTGTTGGTTCCGGTCATGGAGCCATTACGAATGGGCGGAGACGGGCTTCCACGTCCAACTGTTCATGTTCTACGTGCCCGTGCTGCTCGTGTTCCTCCACAACCTTGCAACCTACATCGTGCTCTTATATCGTCTGGTGCGGGTTCCTCTTAGTGCAGGCTAGTACAACCTAACGGACTGACGGTTGTTCGTCTGCTTCATTTCTCTCAGAACGATATCATTTCGACCAAGGTGGAAGATCGTATCTGGCGCCGCATGGTGGCCTACAGTTGGGTCTTCTTCCTCTCGTTCGTGTGGGGGGCCTTTGCCTTCCTCTACCAGGTAAGTGCTTGCGAGAGCATTCACTCGCCGGGATCTCGGAACTGACGATCGTGAGCTAGGCGTTCTCCCGCGACCATAGTCTCAGCCCTGCCATGCTCTACCTTATGAGCTTCTTCACACCTCTCCAGGTACTGTCGAGGCACTCCCGCGTGGGAGTGTGGATTCGCTTTATTTGACACTCTCAATGTCGTCCTCAGGGTGCGATGAACGCCATTGCATATGGATACAACGCAAAGGTGAGTCTCCTCGGTCTGTGCTCAGTAAGCACGTGGATGTGAGCGTGCCTCAGAGCCTAAGACTGACATCTACTGATGCGCGAACGTATAGGTCAAGACACGCATACAAGAGGCCGCGGCGGGAGTTATCAAACGATGACGATGATGAAAGCACCAGTCGGAAGAACTCAAACAGTATCCTTGGTGTGATAAGTTGGCTAATTATTTGTTTTGCTCCACGTCGTTCTTAGTGCTCTAGAAGATGCGGTCGAGTGGGATGCCCTCGCTCAAGTACGAGTCGATGGCAAGTTGGTCCACGTACTCTTTGTTGTCCTGGATCGCTGTTCGTGCGCACAGAGAGGGAGAGAAAGAGAACAGCTTAGCCAAATCTGCCCGGCGATATCTGAGCATCGGCGACGAGCAGCGAGCATTGCCACGTACCATACGACGGACACCCGACGATCCACTTTTGATCCAAGTACTGCTCCGCGGCCGAGATCGTGCGGCGGTTCCGGCGGCGCGGCGACTTGCGGGGCGAGTCGGCTTTCTCGATGGCTTCTTCGCGCCGCGCGAGCGCCTCGGCGTACTTGGCGCGCAGCGAGTCTTTGACGCGCAACCCCGTGATCTTGTCGCGCAGGATATTCGTGGGCATCGCGTCAAAGTAGTTGGGGATGCCCTTGGCGACTTTGGTCTCCTGCGTGAAGCGCGTCAGCATCGGGCAGAAGCTCTTGACGAACGACGGGAAGTAGACGAAGACAACCACGCGAACGATGAGCACGGCCGCGAACGCGACGAAGAAGCCGAAGAGCACGACGACCTGGGGCCGTGTGATGCGGCCGAAGATCTGACCCCGCTCGACGTTGAACGACGGGATGCCCTCGCCAACGACGACGTCTTCCTTCGACAGTTGCTCGAGAATGTCACTCGGCTGCGGAATCGAGAATAACAGGAAGGAGGCGGTTAGTGCAGCCATAGTGGAAGAGGGCGAAGTGTGTTGAACGCAGACCCACCGATTGGAAGATCATTTCGTTCGAGAACATCCACATCGCAATGAGCGAGTGCAGCATGACCGCGTATGGCAGTAACGAACCGGCAGCAGTCGCTACCTTTGCGTCGTAAAGCGGCGGCGAGCGCGCGAGGCGAAGGAAAGCTACGAGTAACGCCACAAAACCGACTCGTCAGTCCAACGCTCACGAATGTGTCAGCTCGTCACGGATAACAGGGGGCGTACTGAACTTGTCGGCCCAGTATGTCATCAGCATCTCTAGAAAACCCACAAAGTGCAGCAGCGGCATGCCGGCCGAGAACTTTTTCAATGAAGCAGCACGAAAATGAGTCCCACACCAGCAAGAACAATCAATAGCCGTCCAGCACACACGCGTACCAAGTAGGTGATGAAGATCGACGTGAGGCTCTGCGCGTACCGAGCCGCGAGGTCGAACTGCGGGCCGCGGTAGAGCGCCTCGAGGTCGCGCTGCGTGTCCTGCCGCGTGAGCGAAAAGTCGCTCGAGTACCCGCGGTCGCTGTAGCGCTTCCACCTGAGCAGCAAGTAGTTCATCACGACGTACACGTGCGGGCTGAACGTGTTGACGACCATCGTGAGCATGAGCGAGACGCCGACGTCCGTGTACCAGCCGGGCGAGAAGTCCGAGTACTTGCCGTTCAGGATCGCCAGCGCGCCGAGCCCAAAGCCCGCGGTCGTGTCGTCAAGGAAATACTCGAGGTTGGCGTTGATGATCATGAGCAGGATCGCCGTGTTGCAGAACTGTGCGAGGAAGACTTTGGTAATGCGTGAGACAACCTGGCCCGACTGCGTGTGGTGCTTCTCCAGCACCACGAGCGTGTTGAGGATGCGCGCGAGCAGCACGTTGACGCACACGACCATGAAGACCGAGAACACGGACAGTGCCTGCGTGGAGAGGAAGGACGTGGCCCACGTCTTGCAGTACAGGTGCTCCGACTGCGTGGTCGGGTTGTAGAACGTCTCGCGCGTCATGTACCCGTACGAGTGCTCGACGAGCACGCTCTTGCAATAGCACTCGACCAGCGCCTTGTACGGCACGAGCCCGATCTGCCTCTGGATCTCGTCGTCCACGACGTCCTCCTTCGTCACACCCACGGGACAGTTGCTCGGCCGCCCGAACTGCCGCTCGAGACGCGTCTTCTGGAGCTTGGCCAGCAGGATGAGCAGGAAACTCACGAACAGCACGGCCAGCGTCACAAGCGCCACGATCTAGTGGGAGAAGCAAACACCGCACGGTCAGTCCCCAGTCCGGATATGACCTCCACAAGGCGCTACCTATTTCTCACCACTTGGCGCAGCACGCGTTCAAGGAACGGGTGGTGGAGGTTCTCCCAGACAATGTCGGTCGGGTCGGGCGCTGGGCGGAATCGCAGGCGCTTGCCGTGGAGCCGCTTGTGCGATGACTGGAAGAGCCGGTAGAGGAAGCCCAGGTCCGGGTACTCGGCGAGGCACCGGTGGAAGCCCTCCTCTTCCTCGAATGTGATGAACGCCGTAATCGCGAGCGCGCCACCGCCGCTCGCTGCCGCGTCCTGGGCCTTGTTGTGCCAGCGCTCGAGCCGCACGTTACGACGCTGCAGCTTACGCTCGAGCCGCGCGGCGGTCTTGCTGGCGCGCTGGAGCTTGAGCTTGTAGTTCCAGGCCGACAGTCGGCCCTCGAGCAGCCTTACCTTCTCGAACCGCTGCTGCGCGGCCTCAAGCTTGCGCACGACCACGCCGCGAGCGCGGAGCAGCTCGAGGTGGCCTGACGTGCGCTTGCCGAACTGGATGTCGGCGATGCGCACGCGGTCAAGGTCGGTCGCGAACTTGGGCGCGTTCGAGAGCAGCGTCTCGAGGTGCGTTTTGATCTGAGAGTCCAGCAAGTGACCAGTGTAAGTTACGACCCAGTTAACGGCAAGAAGCGCGTGAGGCACATACGTCGTGGCGCAGCTGGTCGACGTTGTCGTGGCGGGGTACGTGCACGAGCTGCACGGTGTAGTCCATGGCCTTGATCTGGTCTTTGTTGATGCGGGCGACGTTCTCCTTCTCCTTGCGCTTCATCCAGAGCACGACGCAGAAGAAGCACGCGCTGCAGGCGATGTCGCAGCCCACGGCGAGCCCCAGAAAGTCTTTGCGCTGTCCACAAGAAGCCTCAGAAGTTAGCGCCGCTCCAGACAAGTCCCCGGTCATCCATCCATGCGTACGCTGATCGAATCCCAGCCGATGATCTGGAGGCTCCACTCCTTGGACAGGTCGATGCGCGTCGTGAAGCAGCGCGCGTAGACGATGAGCCCGCGCCGCGCGTCGGCGCCAGTGCCGCACTGCGAGAAGTCGCTCTCGTCCTGGAGCATCATCTCGCAGTACTCGCCGGCCGTGTACTGCTCGGACGGACATGTGGCACCGGTGGTCTCGTCGATCTTCCACTTGTAGCTCAGCGCCTCGCTCACGTTGAACGCGCAGCTCTTCTTACCGAGGCAGAGCCCGTTGACTATCGCCTCGGCGCTCGGCGCGTCGCAGCCGGGCGTCGCGCGGATCCGCATGCTGTCGAACGACGGCTTTTGGGTCGTTTCGTCCAGCGCCGACGCGCAGCAGGCCCACTTGGACACGGGGTGCACGCCCAGGAAGCAGCCAAAGTCGTCGGCGCCGCACGTGCTCGTACACGTCGTGGCGTTCTTGGCGCACGTGCGCACGGGCTTGCCGCGGCAGAGCCCGTTGCCCTCGGCCACTTTGTTGTTCTCCGGGCACGTGCAGCTGCCCTGCGCGTCGTGGTCCGAGTACAAGGCCTTGATGAAGCCGATCTCGCCCGCGGGGCACGCCAGCGACAGCGCCGAGCCCTCGACGACCTGGTCGCACACGCTGCTCGAGTCGCGGAGGTGGCCCACGGTCGTCATGCCCAGCACGGCCGGCAGGTTCTGCTTGGCGAGCGCCTTGAACTCGTCGAGCGACTGCGCGCCGCCGGCCGTGTACACGAGCAGCGCCGGCGCGCTGAGCACCACGAGCAAGAAGAAGAGCCACGCCATGACCTTGAGGTACTTGAAGTAGAGCGTCATGGCCACGCCGTACTGGCTGAGCACGAACGAGTCCGTGGGCAGCCGGTGGAACGCGTGCGCGCCAAAGTCGGTCGAAAGCGGGTACTTCTCCGGCACCGGGTTGCCCACGGCGTCCACCTCGGTGGTGGAGAAGCTCATCGGGTGCGTCTGCCCGCGCTCGTGGCGCACCTTGGCGAACGACAGGTACTTGTGCTCGGCCGTGCCGCAGTCAGGTGGGTACCCGCCGAGCTGCGCGTCATTGCGCGGCGAGTACGGCGCCGGCGTCTGCGGGGCGCTGTGCCCGGTGTCGTCGTCGATCGCGAGCGAGAAGTGCGCGCCGCCGCGCGGCTGCTTCTTGGCGCTGGGCGAGCCCGGTGTGGAAGTCACGAGCCTGCGCCGCGTGGGTGATGGCGGCTCGCTCTCGCGGGACTCGTGGAGGCTCGTGGCCATTGTGGACGAAGACGCGGGTGTGGCCGCGTTGCTGCGGTGGCTGCCATGGCGATCAGGAGGGAACGGTGAGGCGTCCGGGATGTCGTGGATGTCCATGTGGCCCACGGCCGTGCTGCTGCTGGACGGCGACGACGCCTGGTTCCCCATCGCGGACGCGACGACACACGACGCTCACAAACGGTGGCTCTGTGTTCGTGCGGATCGGAGTGGCAAAAGGTGCCAACCCGCCACGCACACACAGACACGCACTAGGCTTCGCGAGGCAGTAGTGGCCCACACAACCGCCGTTTCGCGCCCCCAAACTTCCAACGGCCGCGGAAGAACGAGCGAAGCGCCACGGTCTCCGATACGGAACCGCAAGATGGATACACTCCCACGGGTGCGTCTCGGTAAGTACGTAGGTAGTGTCTCTGTGCCATTCTCCTCCGGTATCAGCGCTGCTCCGAAGAAGGCGTTGGACAGCCACCATCGGCGCACTCGCTTTGCCCCTACACACCGCGAAACGCCTGCTACTTCTTCTTCTTCTTCGCACACTTCCGTCGCGCTGCGTTGGCTCCAAGTCACCTCCGAGGGCGGTTTCGCGTGTCGCGCGTCCTTTCACGCGCACTCGGATCGGAACGAGTGGGACATGGATATCACCGGCACTGTCGAGCAGACAAAGCAGCAACCAGGCCCTCGGTTTGCTTCACGATTTCCTCACACTCTTGAAAACGATCTCAAGCGCCACCTCCCGTCAGCATGACGATCAGCACGTGCCGCGTGCTAGGGCTCCTCCTCGTGCTACTAGCGGCCGTGGCGACGTTGCCCGCGCTGGCAGACCCGACGCCGACAGTGCGCAAATGGCGCGAGTTTGTGGTGCGGTGCGTCCTGAACTGCCCTTCGTGCCCCACTGCTCCACTCACTGACTTCTCTGCTTTCTCCTCTCCCTGACAGTATGGCAAAGTGCGCCACGACGGCGTCGAGTACTTTGACTTTGACGTCCCCGAGCACGCGTACCGCGTGTTCCTCACGTTCGACCGCAGCGAGATGGGCGCCCTGGGCGGGCCCACGCTCTTCCTCAAGTACGGCGCGTTCCCGACCACGACCGACTTTGACCAGCGGCTCTTCCTCAACGAGTCGACGTCCTACTACTCGGCGCAGGTGGAGAACCTGCGCGTGGGCCGCTACTTCGTGCTGGTCGCCGGGTCGCGCCTCTACGACTCGCTCATGGCGTTCGTGGGCAGCTACCAGCCGCTCTTCTACTTCCTCAACGTCATCTACTTTGGCTGCTCGGACCCGAGCCGCATCGGCGCCAAGTGCGCGATCCCCGTGCTGGCCGCGGACCCGCCCTCGACGCCCACGACGCTCAGCGTCGCGAGCAACTACGAGAGCGGCGCCGCCAACAAAGGATGCCTAGACGCCGCCAATCCCGTGTTGTACTACACGCTCGAGCAGTCCGGGGCCGAGTGGGACCTTACGCTGACGGTAGGGACAACGCAAAAGCCCAGCGTGGGTCACGGCTTCTAATCGGTCGCTTGTTCTGTGTAGCTGACGACGTCTTCGTCGCTCGACATGACGATCGCGGCCGGCGCGAACCTGCGCGACCCGGCGACGCTCAAGAACGACGCGTTCGCGCAGCGCGCGACGGCCACGGGCGGCAGCGGCGAGCACACGGTGGACCTGCGCGTGCTGGCCCCGCTCGCCGGGTATGAACTTACGGCATTTTTCTCCCGTATCGGATGACACCACTGACCTTCTCTCTCTGTTATTAGGCCGTGGATGGTGATGGTCTCCGGTGGCGTGCCGCGCGGCTCGTCCTGTCAGGGCGACACGGGCGTAGCGTTCCAGTTTACCGCCAAGACCACGCGAGATTGCAACAAGATCGACGGTGCCGTGGTCCCGGCAGACGCCGCTGCGAAGCTGGCGCCGCTAGATCTGTGCGGCGTGAGCTTTAAGCCTCTGAGCGAGATCCGGTACAATCCGTTTAAGGACGGCGTGGTGCTGGACACGGACTTTGAGGCCGAGGAGCCCGTCGTGGGCAACGCCGGCGACGACGGCTCCAAGCGCGCGGCGGCGGGCTACATCGTGAACGTGCCCAAGACGTACGCCGGCGCCAACCTCGTGCCCGAGGCGCTCGTGACCGCCAACGTGAAGTCGTTCCAGGTGTACGCGCGCGTGGGCGGGTACCCGACGCCCTCGCAGTTCGACTACCACTTCAACTCGTCGAACGCGAGCGAGGCCACGCGCGCGACCAACGCGTCCAGCGACTGGGCCTCCGAGGTACTCCAGTACAAGTGGGCGCCCGTGGTGTTCCCGCGCACAGGGCTCTGGCACCTGCTGCTGGTCGCGGATGGCGCGCTCGCGGCGCCGCCGCCCGGGCAAACCGCCAACAGCTCGTTCTGGGCGACCGACGTGTCGCTCCACACGTACGCGTGCCCCAAGGACGCGGCCTGCAGCGGCCACGGCGACTGCGAGCTCGCGGAGACCTACCGCGGGATCCACTACGGCGCCTGCGCGTGCCACTACGGCTACGGCGGCGAGCAGTGCGACACGCTGACGGTCGAGGCGTCGTTCCGGAGCCATCAGATCTTCCTGCTCATCTTCTCGAACGCCGCGATCATACCCGTGACGCTGCTCTGCTGCAAGCGCAAGCTTTACCGTACGTAGTGAGGTGTTGAACGCGTTGGTGAGACCGTGGAGCTCAACTACTGACCCTGTGCGTGTCTGTGTCTGGTGTAGTCGAGAGCGTGCTGTTCTTCCTCACGGGGCTCACGTCGGCCGTGTACCACGCGTGCGACGTGGAGCTCGCGTGCCTATTCCCGTACAAGTTCCTCCAGGAGATGGACTTTGCGCTCTCGTTCAACATGATCATGCTGATCACCGTGCACTTTTCCGGTGCGCGCAAACAGGCCAAGGTGCGTCCGCCGACCGCCAGATCCAATGGATCCACTGAGCGACTGACGCTTGTTTGTTTTGTATTGTTCCCCTCTTGACTCCGAACAGGCCGGCATCCAGGTTCTCCTGCTGGTGCTCACGGTCGTGCTCGCGACGCACAACGCGACGTCCATGGCCAACTGGGTGCTCATCGGCGCGCTCTGCGTGCTTCAGTTCTCGGTCACGCTCGTCTACTACGTACGTACCTTCTCTCTTACTCCCTCTCTACGCCGTTTAGCGGTCCGTGGCTCACCTCCCCGTTTTGCTGCTACAACAGTTTGTACTCGGCTCGCAGCGCATGGGGCTCGGCAAGATGACGTACGTGAGACGCAGACCCTGACTCCACTTGTCGTCTCCCTTGGAACAAAAAACTCACATGTGAGTGCCTGCTCTCTTGATCCGACAGCGCGCTCCGAGCGTTCCTCTTCCACAGCGACAACTTCGAGCCGCGCTTCGGCGTCATCGGCCTCGTGCTCTGGATCTCGGCGCTCAGCTGCTGGTTCACGTCCTCGCCGACCAACTACTGGATCGTACGTTATCTCTTTCTCCAAATCCCCGTGTCCACCACGCAGGTCTAACCGCTCTGGGTAACCTCACAGATCCACAGCATTTGGCACATGGGCGCCATGATCGCGGCCTTCTGCCTCATCGGCTTCCGCCGCCACGACCGCTACCAGATGATCGCGCCCGTGACCGGCGTGGACGTCCTGGGCCCCAACTTCAACGCCGCGCAGCCGGCGCTCGGGCTCAAGAACATCGTCCACAGCAAGGCCATCTCGCTCTCGAATGAGACCGAGACCAGCTCCGCCGAAGTGAGAGGCGGCGAAGAGGCCTAGGTGGCGCACCCGTAGAACTTGGCATTTGATATACTACGTAGTATTGTTTTGGCTTTTCAATTTTTTGTCAAAATTTACGAATCTGCTTGAAGATAGATAACGCATCTAAGTACACTCATTGGAACTGTTCTGGTCATGTGCGGCGAACTGTCCCGATGGAACAAAACTCCTCGGCACCGAATGGAAGAAAAAAAGAGAGAAACCCGACGACGCGCATGGATACGCTGGGTACGTTGTGACCGTGGCGCTGCTGCCGCGCGCGCGGGCAGACAGCGGTGCCGGGCGGTGACGACCGCCAGCTGTGGTCAGTCGCGAACGCACTCACGCTTGTGTGTGCCATCCTCTGGGCCTGATGGCGCGGCCACATCGAGTTGTTCCGGTCACCGCGAGGCTTTTCGCCGTCGTACTCGCGGCGTTGGTCCTCGTTGGAACTCAAGTTGCTGGCGTCACAGACTCTAGCGGAGATAGCGCCATTCGCAAGCGGAATGTGCTACTGGTGTGTTCCCGATCGCTCGTCGTTTTGAGTCTTGCGCAAGGGAATGTTCTAATGAACGAGTTCTTCATGCATGTATACGATTCCAGCACGGCAAGATCAAGCCGGACGGCTTCGAGTACTTTGACTTTGTCGTCGACGACGATGTGGTCGTGGTCGATGTGAGTTTGGCTCGAGGCGCGGGCGACGACGCCGAGTGCGAGCGTGGCTGCGACTCGGAGCTGGAACTGTTCTTGCGGCACGGAAGGTTCCCGACCGAGGCGATCCACGACCAACGCACGACGGCGAGTCTAACCCAACAAGGCGATCTGGTCGTGGAACAGCTTCGCGTACGTCTCCTTGGAGCGTGTGATATATTTATGGAGGGATCACTTGAGGACTGACGCACTACTTGTTCGGGACAGACCGGGCGGTACTTTGTGCTGTTGCGTGGTGGGCAGCTCGTCGAGTCGTCGCCAGCGTTCAAGGGCTCCCCATCGAGCCTCCAGTACTCGCTCAACATCACTTACTCGTCTTGTGAACCACTACTTATTGTGGGAAACATCACAGCTAACAGCTCCAGCGGCTGTGCTGGGGCTCGGGACACGCTCGCGATCGCGCCGCCCACGCTGTCCGGCGCGTCATTATTCCCGGGGCAGTACTTCAAGCCGGCGAATCACATCGTGGGCGGGTGTGTGGATACGCTGCGGTCGACGTTGAGGTACACGTTCGTCGTCGACGAGCCTCAGTGGGGGCTGTTCCTCACGGTACGCCACTCGAAAACGATAGGCGCGCAACTAATAAACTTACCAGTGTGGTGTATGTCACATGCAGTTGTCCACAACGTTCGCAGCCGGATTCAGGATCACTGCGTTCACTGGCTATCACAAGCTCACGGATATCCCGGCGACAGACATGCTCAACTCAACCGGGCTGCTGCAATCGATCTCTATACTGCCTGGTGCGGGGTTCAGGTCTACGATCCTGAGCTTCATAGCGCCACCGACAGGGTACAGAATTCCTTGCAGACCGCTAATCAAGCACTGTGGACACTAACTGAGTATCGCATGCGCGCAGGCGCTGGACTGTCGTGATCTCTGGGAACCTGACGGATAATTCTACTTGCGTGGCCAACGGCGGGGCTTCGTTCGCCTTCGACGTGAGCCATGAAAACCGCAACTGCTCCGCCAGTGACGTTGGAGCCATCAACGGCCCTGAATCGGTGCCTTCGCGCGGCGGTATCAACATGTGCTCACTTGAAATCATGACGCTTGACGAGAGGCGCAAAGTGTCTGAACTTGTGGATGACCTACTCGACTCGGCGTTCGTGAGTGACCAACCAGTTGTCCGCGACTACAACACCAGCGAACCCTTCGCCGTCGTGTACAAGGCGCCTATAGGTTCGCGCTTCGCCGGCGCGAATGTGGAGCTCCAAGTTGACGCGTCCACAAATCTGCCGGCTTTTCAGATACTTGTCCGTGTCGACGCCTTGCCGACTCGCGACCAGTTTGACTACCGATTCCGGACGTCTGAGGCCCCGCCTGCCACGCCGGTAGCGGGCAAGCTCAACGTCACGGCCAACACGAGTTTCGATATGCAATCATTCGTGTGGAAGCCTATCCTGTTTCCGAAGACTGGTGTGTGGTACGTGCTGCTCCTTCCGGACGAGCCAATGAGCGGTCTCAGTGTTGGCGACACCGATCGAGTCGCCGTCAATATATCTCTCCGTACGTTTGCGTGTTCGTCGCGCGAAGAAGACGCGTGTAACTCCCATGGGAACTGCCACGCGACGCTGAGCGCCAATGGAAGAAGCTTCAGCTCCTGTCGCTGCCGCTATGGTTACGCCGGCGAGCAGTGCGACGCGGTCTCTGTGGACCCCACGTACCGAGGGACGCAGATTTTCTTCACCATGATCTCCCACCTCGCGGTCCTCCCTGTGCTGTGGGTGTGCTTGCGAAGGCTGCTCTTTGGTACGTACCGCTCGATGGTTAGTGCACACGCCTGCAGATTCCTGTTGTCTCTGACGCGTCTGATGGGGTCGGTCAATGTAGCCGAGGCTATTTTGTTTGCGGCGACAAGCACGATATCCACTCTATTCCATGCGTGCGATTTTGACTGGTTCTGCGCACTGCGGTATAGCGATCTCCATCATGTTGAGGTCGCCCTCTCATGCAATGTGCTCGCACTGCTCCTCGTCCACCTGTCCGGAGCCACAAATCACTTGAAGGTTCGTCACGAAGCATTAATTATCCGTGTCATCACTTTGACCATGTATGTGTTGCATCTCAGGCCGGGCTCCTGATGTTCTATCTGCTCTTCACAATTTTACTAACGGCACCGGATAACCCGACCTCGTCGATTGCGTGGATCGTGCTTGGTGGCATCGGTGCCATCCAATTCGCGATGGCGATCGCCTACTACGTAAGGACACCGCACTCATAGCGCCCTCCAACTCGAATGCGTGGTCTTGCGAGCCCTCACGTGTGATGTCATGTCAGGTTGTTGTTGGATCGACAAGGATGGGACTCGGTAAAGCGATGTACGTCACGAATCTCATGTAACACCCACCCGGATGCTGGCTGACGCTTTTCCTGGGTTGCGTAGAGCTTTGAGGGCGTTCCTCTTCCACAGCAAGAATTTTGACCCGCGCTACGGCGTCGCTGGTGTCCTACTTCTCTCCGCCGCGCTGAGCTGCTGGTTCACGGCGTCGCCGTCCAACTACTGGATCCTCCACAGTCTGTGGCACGTCTTCGCCATGCTGGCGGCGTTTTGCCTGATCTCGCTCCGGCTCAACGATCGATACCAGCTCATCACGCCCGACTTCAGTATCGACGTGCTGGCGACGCCACCACAATTTCGCTTCGCTGTGTCCAGCGTCAAGAGCGTCGATATCCTGGAAGACGCCAGCGACAGCGGCTACGGGCATCGACGAGCGTGGCGGCGACACTGATGAATGAAATCGTGCTCTGTGCAGTTGGATGTCGTCATTTATGCCTACAAAAGCAGTCCTACGCAGCTGTCTGTGTCTACCTTCTGTATCCTCCATTCTCCTCCCTAGCTATCTACCCTGACGCGATCTATTCGCTCTCGTCAAGCACGAATGGGGAGAGCGAGCGGTCATCCGCCTCCACGCTCCGCTCCGCCCATCCGCTCCCGACTGAGCGCCGTCACTACGTGGCGAGTGCGCCTTACTTCTTGCTCTTCTTCTTTTTCTTCTTGTTTTTGCTCTTCTTCGCTGCGCTCGCGTCGCCATTGCCGTTTTCGAACGCCGACGCGTCTTCGTCGTGCGAGTCCGCGTCGCTCTGAGCCGACATGTGACCGTTCTTCGCTGTGGAGGACGAGGCTACAGAAGACGCGTCGTCCGTGTCGTCGCCATCATCTTCGCCGTCGTGGGCACCGCCCGAGCCGTTGGCGGCGCCTTCTTGGCCCGACTTCTTCTTTCCCTTCTTCTTTTTCTTCTTCTTGGATGACAGATCCTCTCCGTCGTGGTCTTCGGGCCACGCGACGTCGTCCACAAAGCCGAGCGCGCGCGCGTACTCGGAGCCGTGGTCAATGCCCCTGGTCTCGCCGATGGTCTCCCACGTGTCGCGTTGGTACATGCTGCCTGGGCGCATCGCCTGTGGCACGTTGAAGCCGAGCCCGTGGTTGCAAATGCGCGTCGTGTGGGCGCGCAGCTCCGGCTCAAAGCTTCGCCAGGTCGTGTGCGACTTGAGGAAATTCCGCAGGAACGCGTCGGGCGACTGCGACGCCGCCTGCAGCCGGATCGCGTTGCAGCACTGCAGGATGTAGCCCTTGTTGCTCGTGTTGACCGACTCGTCGCGGTAGTACTCGATGAGCGCCGTCACGAGCTTGAGCTTCTTGATCAGGATCTCGAGCGTCGCCTGGTTGTCCGTGCGGAGCGCGATGAACACGAGCTGGTAGAACGCTGCGTGGTACAGGTTGTTGTGCGCGTACTCAAAGAACCACGCGAGCAGCACGCGCCAGACGTTGGCGTCAAAGTGCGCGCTGAGCGTGCTCGGGTTGTGGGCCACGATCTCCACGAGCGCGTCCACGAGCATAAGGCGGAACTCGGTGAACGGCACCTTGACGACGTACGCCGTGTGGCGCACGGCGCCGTCGGGCAGCGGCTTGTCGGGCGACGCGAGGTCCATCTCGATGTTCTGCTGGTCCTGGTACTTGTCGATGAGGTACCGCAGCATCTTGCCCATGTCCTTCTCGGCGAGAGCGAAAATCTGGTCACGCAGCGACACGAGCTGGTTCGGCAGCAAGTTCACGACCGTCGAGCCGAACGACTGGTACGGGCTCGTGGGCGGGCCCTGCACCTTTTCGAGGATGCTGCGCTGCAGCAGGCGCAGCACGCACTTCATGGCGGCCGTGCGCTGGCCCTGGCTGCGCGGCGCGGCCTTGTTCTCGTCCACCACGACGTGGATGAGCCCCTCGAGCAGCTCCGGGCAGTACGCGGCCGGCTGGAGCAGCAGCGCGCCGTTCTCGTCGGCCGAGAGGCGGTCCACGAGCTCGACAAACACGTCAGCCGCGGCCACATTGTGGGCCTCCGAGTAGCCGTCGCCGTACACGTGCTGCGCGAGCACGAGCAGGATCTTGTAGTCGGCGAGCGCGCGGAAAAACTGCCACTTTTTCTGCGGCGTGCACGTGTAAAAGCGCAGCACGCTGGCGTTGTGCGGCTTGCAGATCAGGTTGAGCAGCACCTCGGCCACGGCCGCGTGCTCGACGCGCGCGAGCATCGCGCCGACGTACCGCGCGGCCGTGGCCGTGTTGCGGCCCAGCAGCTCGTACACGTCGTCCAGGTACAGCCGCAGCACGTGGTCCAGCACGCGGCAGCCGTGGCGCAGCAGCCCGCGCGCGTTGCGCTGGAAGATCGGGAACACGCAGCGCGCGATAAGCTTGCTCTTCTTGCCCAGGAACGTCAGCAGCGCCTCGCTCGCGTCGTCGTTCGTGAGCAGCATGGTCGCGCGGTACGAGGCCATGACAGCGGGCGAGGCCGGCTCGCTGGATTCCGCGTCGTTCAGGAACGGTCCGGAGGCGGCGGCGTCCGGCGCCTCGAGTTCCGGACCGTCCAGCACGGCGTGGCGCTGGACGTCGTGGCCCTCGACGCGCGTGATGTAGCTGAGGAAGACGGCGCACGCGAGGTCGTCGCTGAGCACGTTGACCATCGCGGTGTTGATCGAGGGCTCGGCGCCGAAGCGCGGCTCGTCCGTGAGCATCTTGTGGATCACCTGCATGTACACTTGCTGCTGCGAGAGCTCGCCGGGCTCGGCGGCGCCCGCGGCGGTGGTCTCCACCAGCGCGTTCGTCATGGTTGTTGTGGAAATCCTCTACAAGAACACGAAAAGATAAAATACGAGAAGAAAACAAGAACCACGGTCAGCATGCAAGATTGCGTTGTGCGCGGGGGAGGGGACGCGTTAGACGCCCGACGACGGCGCCAAACAAGCGCTGGTTTAGACCGTGCCGTTCTGTTTTGCGCGCACGTACGTGTCTCGTGGCGTCTGTGTCTCGCGGGGGGATCGGCGGCCGCGGGGAAGAGACGCTAGTTCTCTCTTATTCCCGGCGGTGCGCGGTCGGTGCGTGGTCTCCTGTGCGTGCGTCACGCAGGCGGCGGCGGGAGTGGGGCGTGCGTTCCTGCGGGATGATCCCTCCTCGCACGTGGCCGAAAAAAACTTGTCGCCTGCACCACACGCAACACCCAGTTCTGTAACAGCATCCGTCCGCCCAAAGAGGTTTTCTAGGTTAGACGAGGGTACGACCGAACGCCAGTTACGGGTACACTTTTGCTTCATTTCCTCCAAAATCCGGTTATGATGGACGAGTTACGGTACGTAATCTTGATGGGTTACGTCTGTATGTGCTCAGTCTCAGTTCGTCAGGCCAAGATACTCGAGCTGCTTGCTCAAGTGCGTGGCAAACGTCGCGAGCTTGTCAGTGGACGCTTGGTAGAAGGGGAGAGCCGTTGAATCTTCGTGTGGCTCCAACTTCTTGAGCACGAGCACGTAATGGCACGTGCGCACGTGAGGCACCCACACGCGGAACGTCGCGGTCTCCTTGGCGACAGTCCAGATGACCGGCCAGAGCCGATGCGTCGAATCCATGAACACAAAGTGGCTGCCCACGCGCGCAGACGCGAACAGAGACCGCAGGAACGCAAAGTCGCTGCCGCGGAGGAGCCGAAAATTCTCGACACACACAAAGGAGAACACAAACAGGTCCGAGGCCGCCGCGTCTATCCGCGCGTCGTGGTTGACGGCCGACTCGACCGGCTCGGTGATGTCGCAGCCCTTGAACGCCCACGAGGCGTTGTCGTGGCCCATTGATCGAAGCGCAGTGTCAACGCTAGTGATAGCACTTTGCCATCCTGGCTCGTTGTCGTACACGTTCGTGTGGATGACGACGTCGCGTGCGGGTACACGCAGGAACTCGAGGAGGTAGACAAGGCCGATCGCGTCGTATCCGGGCCCTCCGCCATACAGCGCGAGCTGCCAACGCTTTTGTTGCGAGTAGACACCAAAGAGTCGGGACCGTAACTCGCTCATCTCGGGCGTGAGTAAGAGACCCGGGAAGTTGCCGCAGCGATTGATCTTGTCGATGGTGTACCCCGCCCGCGCGTTCGCATTCTCAAACGATGGGCGAACGCCCGTGTTGGTCGAGTCGCACAGCCCCATCTTCAGCGCGTACGTGTCTTCTTTGGACTGCTCGGGCAGCGCCCGGACCAGCAGCTTGAGCAGCGCGGCGTTCTTGGCCTTGACGAAATGGGTCCACTGGTGCTGGAAGCGCCGGCTCGCCAGGTTGAGCGCCGAGTTCTTGGGCAGTGCGCGCGCGCCGTCCGCGTGCTGCAGCGCCGGGGACGTGAAGTACCACCGGCGGCACACGACGCGCAGCGCGTGGTGGTCCGCCAACGTCAGGAACGCGGCCACATGCGCCGCGCTTGCGGCATCTTCCAGGGGGCGCATACTGTACTGCCTCGCTTCCAGTCAGCAGTTGCCATGTACCACGTCACACATGCACAGCGCTCTATTTGAAGCGTATTTGCGGCCCACGGTTCACCAAAGGTTCGGTTGAACCGTGGGTTGGTGAACCGCTCGAGAAGGTTACGTTCCTAGTCAGATGAAGTTACGGTGCCAGCGTGACCAACATTCCGGCGGTCTGGCGTATCCATCTTTTGTGTGTCGTTCTTCTTCCTCCTAAGATCCCGCCGTCGCCCTCAACGTTGGCCGCTTTTTTTTCTTTTCATCCAACTTTTTTTTTTCGTCGGCGGCGACTGCCATGGCACCGCCGCGCATGGACGTCCACTGGGGGGACTCGATCCTCTTCTCGCTTAATGGCCGCCGCGTGACGCTCCAGCGGCCGGACCCGTCGCTGACGCTCGTGGCATATCTGCGCGACGTCGCGGGGCACCACGGCACCAAGCTCTCGTGCGGCGAGGGCGGCTGCGGCGCCTGCACGGTCGTGCTCTGTCACCGCCCGCTCGAGACGCTACCGCCGCTGGCACAAAAACAGCCGTGCCATGGCAGTGCCAATGGCAGTGCCACCGACGATGGCGTCGTGTTCCGCGCCGTGAACGCGTGCCTGTTCCCCGTGTGCGCGCTCGACGGGCTCGAGGTGTTCACGATCGAGGGCATCGGCTCGACGGCCCAAGGTCTCCACGCGGCGCAGCAGCGGCTCGCGGACGCGAACGGCTCGCAGTGCGGCTTCTGCTCGCCGGGCATGGTCATGAACCTCTACGGGCTGCTGCGCCGCCAGCCGCACGCGCGCTCGGCCCGTGAGATCGAGGACCACGTGGACGGCAACCTCTGCCGCTGCACGGGCTACCGGCCGATCCTCGAGGCCTTCCGGTCGTTTGCCACGGACGAGCCACCTCATGCCAACGCTGCCATGGCGCTCGCGTACGAAGGCACTGCCGCTGGCGACCGCGATGTCGTCGATGCCATCGGTGCCAGCGCGGCGTCGCCGGCGTCACCGCGCCACGCGCTCGACGGGTGTGAGTTTTTCGACGACTGGCAGCTCGTGGACAGCGTGGCCGAGGGCAAGGCCACGATCTGCGAGGCCAAGTGCGGCGCCGGCCATGGCAGTGCCACGACGACGCCGCGGTGCCACACGTACCTGGAGCTGGAGGAGCTGTTCCCGCCGCGGCCGCCGCTCCACGAGGCCGCGCCGTACGACGCGCTGCGCGGCGAGATCCAGCCGTCCGAGTTTGTGGTCAACTTCAAGCCGCGGCCGCTCAAGTTCGAGGCCGCGGACGGCGGCGGCCGCAAGTGGTACCGGCCGCTCTCGCTCGCGCAGCTGCGGACCGTACTGGAAGAAACTTGCCTCGCGAGCCTGGCGTTCGTGGGCGGCCGCACGGCCCACGGCGTGAGCAAGTACTACAACGGCACGGCGCCGTACAACCACCCGAGCGAGCGCGCCGTGCAGGTCGAGCTCAACTACATCTCGGAGCTCAAGGCCGTGCAAGTCCAGCAAACCCACGTCGAGGTGGGCGCGGCCGTGACGCTCGCGACGCTGCTGACGCTGCTGCAACGCCTCGAGCGCGACGACGTGGACGCGGCGCCGCTGCGCGAGCTCGCGACGCTCGTCCAGCGCGTGGCCAACAACCAGGTGCGCAACGCCGCCACGTGGGCGGGCAACCTGAGTCTGTGCCGCGAGCACCCGGCGTTCGTGTCGGACCTCGTGGTCGGCTTCCTGGGCGCCGGCGCGACACTCACGCTGCTCAACGAGAAACTCGAGCGCGAGGAGAACGTCTCGATCGACGCGTTCCTCCATCGCCCGTGGGCTGAGTTCGCACTCATCCTGTCGATGCAGCTGCCGCTGACACCGACCGCATCAGGCGGTGTCCACCGGCGGCTGAGCTGCTACAAGGTCGCGCAGCGCCCGCAGAACGCGCACTCGCACGTGAACGCCGCGATCTGGCTCGCCACGCGCGCTGACCAGACGCCGCCCGTGTGCACGGAGGCGCGCGTCGTGTTTGGCGGCGTAACCAAGTACCCGGCGCGGTTCCCGCTCACGGAGGCGTTCCTCGCGGGCCGCGCGGTCACGCCGCAAACGCTGAGCGAGGCGCTGCCGCACGTCGAGGGCGACCTTGCCAAGATTGGCGCGAGCGACGCGTTCGGCTCCAAGACGTTCCGCGCGTCCGTGATGAAGAGCCTGCTCTACAAGGCGCTGCTCGCGAGTGTACCGGACGCAGACCCGGCGGTCGCGTCCGCGCCGGCCAAGCTCGCGCGCGGCGTCTCGAAGGGCACGCAGTCCTTCAAGCCCAATGACGCGACGACGCCCGTGTCGCACGCAATCCCCAAACTCGGTGCGAAACTCCAGGTCACGGGCGAGGCCAAGTACACGGTGGACAAGCAGCTCCCTCCGAACGCGCTCTACGGCGCGATCTTGTACAGCCGCTCGGCGCTGGCCACGCTCGTGAGCATCGACAAGGACAGCAAGACGCTGTCCATGGAGGGCGTCGTGGATATCATCAAGGCCGGCGACATCCGCGGCGACAACGACATCTCGTCCGGCACCAAGGAAGAGTTTTTATTCGTTCCTGTGGGCGGCGTCGTGCGCAGCATCGGCGTGCCGCTCGCGCTCGTGCTGGCCACCACGCCCGAGATCGCCGAACGCGCGGTCGCGAGCTGCGAGGTCGAGTTCGGCGACGTGCCCGCCGACCAGCTTTGGCATGGCCAGGCGCCGGGCACGCCGATCGTCCACATTGACGAGGCCGTTCGAGCCGGCACGCTCGGCGACAAAGATCTGATCCAGGTCGGCGATGACAACGTCGAAGAGAAGCTCAAGCAATGCAAGCACACGTTGAGTGGGAACATGCTGCTGGGCGCGCAGAAGCACTTTTATATGGAGCCGCAGGTCTCGGTCGTCTCGCTTGAAGAGGGCGGCGTCTTTTTGGTCGAGTCGTCGTCGCAGTTTCCGACGTTCCTGCAGCAGCAGCTCGCGGCGGTGCTCAAGGTCAAGTACAACGACATCACCGTGCAGGTGCAGCGCGTGGGCGGCGGCTTTGGCGGGAAGCTCACGCGCTGCGTTGTGAACGCCGCGGCCGCGGCCGTCGCCGCGCAGAAGCACAGACAGGTCGTGCGCGTGTTGAACGACCGCAGCGCCGACTTTCGCTTGGTCGGCGGCCGCGAGAACATGCGCGGCACGTACACGATCGGCTTTGACGACGACGGCTACATCCAGGCGGCGGACCTGCGGCTCGACGTGGACTGCGGCTACACGGTCGGCGACTCGGCTGGTTCGGCGGAGATGGCCGTCAACTGGTCCGACTCGTCCTACCGCGTGCCGTCGTTCCGATGCCGCGCGTTCCTGTACCAGACCAACACGCAGACGTGCACGTCGCACCGCGCGCCCGGCGTGCCGCAGTCACGCGTGCTGTATGAGGCCGCGATCCACCACGTCGCCGAGACGCTCGGGCTGCCCATGCGCTGGGTACAGGAGCGCAATCTATACAAGGAAGGCGATGTGACGCCCTACGGCCAGCGGCTCGAGGGCGTGCGCTTCCACGAGGTCTGGGACCGGCTGCTCGTGTCGTCGTACATGGAGCAGCGTGAGGAGGCGATCCAGGTGTTCAACGCCAACAACAAGTGGAAGAAGCGCGGCATCGCCGCCACGCCCACCAAGTACGCGATGCAGCTCTCGGGCCGCAAAGACGGCGCGCGCGTCGAGATCTTTGCCGGCGACGGCAGCGTCATTGTCTCGCATGGCGGCTGCGAGATCGGACAGGTACTGTTCACCCTCCCGTCGATCTTAGCTCACGCCTGTGGGGGGATACTTACAGGCAGGACTCGTGTGGCATTGTTTAGGGCATCCACACCAAGGTCGCGCAGGTGTGTGCGTACGCGCTGGGCATCCCGCTTGGTCTCATCTCGGTACGCGCGACGTCGACCGACAAGACACCCAACAGCGAGGCCACGGGCGGCTCCAGCACGTCCGAGTCGGTCGCCAACTCGGTCCTGTACGTGGTCCACCATCGGAAATGGGAACTGAGAGGGAATGACACCGACCGTATCGATGGTCGTTCTTGATCTGTAGTGCGTGCTGCGAGGAGCTCCAGCGGCGGCTCCAGCCGGTGCGCGACGCGCACCCGACCGTCTCCCACTGGGCCGAGCTCGTGCAGCGCGCAAACGTCGACGGCGTCTGCCTCTTCGCCGGCGCGCAGCCCAAGAAAACGCTGCCCGAGGGCGACATGTTTGACTACTTCGTGTACGCCGCCGCGTGCTCGGAGATCGAGCTGGACGTGCTCACGGGCGAGGTCAACATCCTCAGCGCCGAGCTCGTGTACGACTGCGGCATCTCGCTAAATCCGGCGATCGACATCGGCCAGATCGAGGGCGGCTTCGTCATGGGGCTCGGGCTCTACCTCCAGGAAGAGGTCGTGTACTCGGCGCCCGAAGGCGAGCTGCTCACCCAGGGCACGTGGGAGTACAAGGTGCCGTGCGCCAAGGACATCCCGGAGACGTTCAAAGTCACGCTGCTCGAGAACGCGCGCAACGCCCGCGGTGTGCTCAACTCCAAGGCCACGGGCGAGCCGCCCTACGCGCTCGCCACGAGCGTCTACTTTGCCGTCAAGCACGCGCTGCTGGACAGCCGGCGCGAGCGCGGGGTCGACGAGTTCTGCCACGTGGACGTGCCAGCGAGCGTCGCGCGCCGCCAGGAGGCCGCGAGCATCAAAGCCGACGACTACACATTGTGAATGGAAGAGAAGGATGTAGACAAGAAGAGAGTGATGTGAAAAAATGAATGTTCATTTTGGAATTCCCCTGTTGTTGTTGTTCTATGAGAGTAAGCGGAGTAAGGAGGTTACAGCGCACGCGACACCATCCATGCAGATTTCAATCATCAGCCAAGTAAATATCGAGACTTGCTGCGAAAAGAATCCGAAGGCAAGTCAACGTGGTGTGAGACCCATGGTCCTCACTTACTCTTCATCGAGGTCGCTGTCCGAGTAGTACTCGCCGCGCTTCTCGGCCTCCTTCTTGGCCTTGAGCTTCGCCTTGATCTCCTTACGGGTGAGCTTGCGCTTGATCTTGGTCTTCTGCACGTTGCCGAAGGCATCAATGATCTCCTCCTCGTCCTTCTGCTCAATCTTGGTCTTGTCCTCCGGGACCTGACCGTCGATCGACAGGCGACCAGCGTCAACGTTCCACGTCTCCTGGCACAGAGCCGACGTGAACTCGTTGTTGTGCGAGATCATGACGACACCACCGTTGAACTCCTTGATGGCCGAGGCAAGAGCTCCCAGCGAGTCACGGTCAAGGTAGTTGGTCGGCTCATCAAGCACAAGGATGTGCGGGTTCAGCCACATGGCAGCGGCAAGAACGACCTTCACCTTCTGGCCACCCGAAAGACCACGCATGCGCGAGTGCGTACCGAACTCGGCGCCGAGGCCGAAGTTGTCGAGGTGCTTCTGGACAGCGATGGCCGTCACCGGGCGAGCCTGGAGGTTAGCACGAGCGGCCTCACGGTCATCGGCAATCTGGAGGAGCTTGTCCCAGCCCCACTTCTCCATCTTCTCACGCGGCACCCACGAGTTCTCCTCGATCGGGAGCTTGTCCCACTTGATCTCGTACTCGAAGCTCTTCTTGAACTTACGACGCGAGACAATCTCCTCGAGCACACGCTTCTCGCCCTCCCAGTTGACCGGGAGCTTCATCTTGGCCTTGTCCTCCGGCGACATCTTACGGGTCTCCTTGGCAAGGAGCTCCTTGTCCTCACCCGACTGGAAACGCCACTGGATGTAGGCGTTGGCCGTCTGGTCGAGGTGCTCTTCGATGTGGTGGAAGGCGTGCTGGGCGACGTAGGCGAAACGGAGCGACGGGTGCTTCCACACCGTACCCGAGGTCGGCTCGTTCTCACCCGTGAGGATCTTGATCAAGGTCGACTTACCGGCACCGTTCGGGCCAAGCACGGCAATGCGCGAGGCGAGCGAACAGGTGACCGAGACACCGCTGATCGACGGCTTGTCACGGCCCGGGTACTGGAGCGAGCAGTCCGTCAGACGAATGATCGGCTTACCCTTGTTCTTGATATCAGCAAGGAAACCCGGCTCCGGGAACGTGAACTTGAAGGCGGCAGCCTCGAGCTCATAGTAGGTCTTCGCCTCCGGCTTGACCTCGACGAACTTCGAGAGGTTACCCTTGTAGATCTTGAGCTTGCGGTTCTCGTAGTGGATGATGTTGGTGCAGACGTTGTCGAGGAAGCCCGAGTCGTGCGACACGATGATCGACGTCACGTCCGTGAGCGAGGTGAGGTAATTCTCGAGCCACGCGACGTTCTTGACGTCAAGGTGGTTCGTGGGCTCATCGAGGAGCATGATCTCAGCCTTCAACAGCATGGCACGGGCAAGTTCGAGCTTCATCTTCCAGCCACCCGAGAGCGAGCCGACCGACTGCGCCTGCATCTCGTCCGTGAAGCCGACGCTCGTGAGCATACCAGAGACCTCCTCGCGCGCCAGGTGCTTCAGGTTCTCGTCGTTGAAGATGAACTCAAGGACCGGAAGGTCAGCCTCCTCGGCCTGGAGGTTGTGCTCGACGAACACCGTGCGGAGCTCATCCTTCGACGGGAAGCCCTCGAGCTGGCCCTTCGAAATCGCGCGCATGAGCGTCGACTTACCACAGCCGTTGGGGCCGCAGAGACCGTAACGGTGGCCCTTCTTGAGGCGAAGACGCGCGTTGTTGAGCAGAATCATACCACCGTACGCGAGCGAGAACTCACAGTTACAGAGGTCAGGCTTGCCCTCGTCACAGTCAACATCCTCAATGAAGATCGACTTGTTCTCACGGAAGCAGCGGTCACGGATCGCGTTGGCGACCGGCTTGGTCGCGGCCTCGGCGAGGAAGTTCTTGAAGTACAGACCGATCTGCTTCTCGAACGTGATCTTGTTGAAGTTGCGGGCAACAACGAAGAAGAAGCAGAGACCAGCGACGTACTCGATGGTGACGGCGTCGATCTCGGCCTTCTTGGCGGCGGCGTCCTCGGCAACCGACTCCTTGACGATCTTGAGGATGTTGTCGTAGTCGACCTTCATGTCCTCCTCCGACACCTCGACGGCACCACCGGCGACGAAGAGCGTGTGGTGGGCGCGCGTGGCGACCTCACGGCACTCCGGGTCCGAGACCGTGTCGATGATCTTCTGGAGGCCAGGGAGAAGCTTGGGCATGAAGAGCTGGGCCTCAGCCGGGTCGTCCATGAGCTTGCACATGTTGTCAATGATGACGGCAGCCTGACGCTTGACGGCGGTCTTGCCCTCCTTCAGGGCACGCTGGAGCAGCGGCTCCATGAGCGCGAGCGCCGGGGCCTCGACGGTCTTGACGAACGTCGTGGACGCGAGCTTGTGCGTGCACTCGGCAACCTCCTGCGGGTTGGCCATGCAGCTGACGAGGGCCGGGATGAACGGCTCAATGTCCATGTTGCCCACGACGTGGCAGACTTTGGTGAGGGTCTCCTTGGAGGCGACCTTGACCTCGTTACGGGTGTCCCACATGCAGTCCGTGACGACCGGGATGATGTCCGGAAGGCAGCGCGAGACCTGGAACGGCGCGATGGTCGAGAGCTCGGCGATGAGGTCGAGCGCGACCTTCTTGGTCTGCCACTTGGCCGTGCGCTCGAGGGCCTTGAACAGCATCGGCAGCGCGCGGATCGTGAAGTTCTTGTTCATCGACGAGATGATGGTGAGCGCGGCCTCCTCGGCCGACGGACGCACAAACGTCTTCTTGTCGGCCGTGAGCTCGAGCAGGTCCGCGAGCAGCGGCACGATGTAGGCCTCCGTGCGCTCCGCGTACTTCTGCATCAGATCGTCGATGACGTACGCCGACACCACCTTGGCGTCGGCGTCCGCGCCGGTCAGCGCCTCGTGGAGCTGCTGGGCAACCACGGCAAGGTTGATGTCCTTGTCGTTGTTGATCAGCTCCGAGAGCTTCTCGGCCGCGACCTTCTTCTTGTCGTCGGCATCGGCCTTGAACGCCTGCTTGAGCGCCTCCGTGAAGTGCTTGCTCTTGTCGATCGCGAGCTTGCTGATGCCTTCCGCGGGCGAGTAGGGAGCCATCGTCAACGAAAGGAAATGGAGGGGGGAGGAGGGTAAGGAGGGGTCGAGGCAGGTGCCGACTTGGAAGAGGGGAAAATCCAAAATGAGCGTCCGGGGCCGAGCCTGCGGACGGCGGCCGCGCGGCCCGAGGCCAACCAAATCCACACAGCCACACAGCCGAGCGAAAAGCCACAGCCAGCCAACCCAAGTGACGCAAAGGAGGGAGGGGTGCGAAAGGGGGTTTCACGACACGGCTCCTCCCTTTCCCCCCCTCTCGCTCGGCGTCCAACTGCGTGCGTGTGTGGTTGGGGTGGGCTGGAAAGTAAACTACAGCGGTAAACTACAGGATGGAAACTTTCCTACCGTCAGCGAGAAAAAAAACGAGAAGCGAAGGGAACCAAACAACCCGTCATCAGGCGGCACGAACACACCACCAGCGGACAAAAGCCGACTTGACATCCGGTGGAAGAAGAATGAACGAGGGGGGGTAAGATTTCAAAATGTGGGAAACGAAGGTTGCGCGCCCGGTCGCTCAACCCAGCCCTCCCCTCGTCAGCCAGATCACTTGTCTTCTGTATGGTTTGACTCAAAAGGGGTAGGGTTTCAAGCCTCACTGAATCTTGCCGAACTGGGACTGTGCGAGCTGAGTTCGACGATGAAACCAGGTCCAAAAAAGCTGAGGAACTGGCAGAGCATGTCACAATGCGGCGACAGCCTTGTTAGGTACTGTACCACTGCTGAGGACAGAGTGAGTTGGACTGGCTCTTCTTTGGCGTCGATCGCGCCAGGTATTTGGAGGTCCAGGCATTTTTCTGGCGTGCTGCCAAGACAACAGCTTCCAGGTTCCGGCATCAGGCCCATGAAACTACAGTAAAACTAAAAATCTATCCGTTGGGAACAAATCGAGATTCATCAGAGCGAACAGGGTGGTGGAATAAGTGCCAGTTCGATCCGTTGGAAATTTGATAAGTCTGAGTTGTGCGCATCGCCGTTCTTGAGACGCTCCACATGTCTAGAGGCGTTTCATTCTCCGCGCTATCCTGAACAGTCGTCTGCGTGCGTGCTAGTTCATGTTTGTCTCTTCGAGAGCAAAACTCCGCCAGCCGTTGGTTTCCCAATGAAGCCATGAAACGATTGGCTGATGGCTTGGTGGGAATTTTCTCCAAAATGACGCGTACCGGTATCTTAGGGTTTAGCGAAAACGGTTTTGAGGTCAAAGTTGTCTACACCTATCCCTAGAGCACCTTCAGAAGTTCGCAAACTGTGCTCCCATCTATTTGAACAGGTAGGTGGAGAATGAGGGGTGTCAGGTTGCTGGACGGTGCCACACAGGCGACAAGAACGACGACAGCCCCAAGGCGCATGCAAGCGCAACATCCGCTACAGTTCAGCTCACTCCTCCCGCCCCGTTCGCACTGACGAATATGCAGTGTAGCGATAGCTCAAGTGGATTCTCCGCCTTCTGTTTCCAGCACTTCTGGTCAAATTACCGTAGGGGTAGTGCTTCAACTCATCCTCTGTACTGGGACGATGTTGAGCCAGCAGCCAAATCCCCCAAACTTAGAGCAGAGGACGACGTTGAACATCACAAGATTGAAGAATGCACACTTTTGTAGCTGGAAACCTCGTATATATAGACGTCCCTGGAGCTGTCAAATCGCTCGCTTCTTGGCTGCAGGTCCGTCACTAGAGAATGTTTCGAGTTCGCAAGCAATATCCATTCTGCAAGTATAAACTTATAGAGGTTTAGTACGTGGCAAACACGTCACTCACGCCCTTTCGTCGGAGAGTGGCGTGTCTTTGTGCTTTCTGTCAGTTTTGAGCAACTGATACAAGCGGAAGTGGTTTTGAGTTCAAACTTGATTCCCAAACCAAGAACACCTGCAGTGCAGGTGTTGAACAGCGTGTCGGGGTGTGGGGCGGGAGGTCCCGCCCCACAACCGAGAAGCGGGAGGGCAGGCCAGCGGGCGGGCGGGCGGGTATGCGTGTGAGAGGGAGGGGGGAAGAACGTTCTTCTGAACGGGAGCTCCATGAGGAGACTTGTGATGTGTGGTAACGACGAACACCGGTGTGTAGGAAGAACGCACGCGAGGCTGATTCTAGAAACAACCATACGGGCATTCCCGACTTATCCTCGTCGACGCACTAGCAAATGCTCACGAAGCTGCGCAGTAGTGGTGCACCCTTGGTCGCGGGCTTGAGGAAGACCGGCGCGATCGTGTACAGGTGGTTGCCGCGCTTTATGAGCTTGAGCCTCGTGCGTGACGCCGGCGAGCCCGATCTTGAGATAACGTGGCGCCAACGTCGCCGCATTCAAGTGGACTCAAGACAATCTACGCCCAATCTATGCGCGAGAACTCATGTTCGCGACACACGCCGAAACGTTCTCAGCTCAGCTGTGTACCGACTTCGGTGCGCTGACACATGCTGGATGGCGAGGTCGAGTCGCACGCGGGAGACTCGTTAAAGCTCGTGCACACTCGCTTGAGAGATCGGGCCTCTACGTCGCACTGCTCCGCGCGCATGACAGTAGCTCAAAGCACTGCAGCGCTTGAGAGCTTCCCTTACGCCGTAAGTTTCGGGGCGCTAAGTACTATAGAATGCGCGGGCTGTGGGGTAGTCGAGCGTGTGGACGCGCATCGGGCGAGTCGAACCGATCGTCTCGTCGTTCGTTTGGCGACGTCGCATCTTCGATTGTGTCGGAAGCTGCGGCGCCGTCCACAGCTCGGCGCCAACTAGACAGGAAAAATAAAGAATAAAATACCGAATCCATACTCCCACTATTTCATGCACCGTCCAAGCAGTGTGGTCGAACCGCTTGCCTTCGTTGGTTCGCTGCACGATGTCGTCATCATCGCCTGGACAAAGCACGAGCGCCGACTGGGAGGTGACGAGTCTCTTTATTTCAGTTCATTACTTGACCAATCCACTGCACGATTTCCGAACAACCGCGTGCCTCACTGCGGAGGGTCCAGCTTCTTTGCCGCGGGGATCGGAGACGTCTGCGTGTCACGCGCGGCCGCCAACGTTTCGACAGCCACCCATGGAGCCTTTGCCGTCGCGCCCTCGACATCAAAATTGGGTGCACGCACGCCGATGCCGGGATGCGTGCTCATGGGGACAAACGACGTCTCGGTCGGCGCTTGGGACGGCGTCCACGTGCACGGCAGGAGCGATCCGAACACGAGATGCTGGATCACGGGGAACTTCTTGAGCACTTCACCTTCGTACAGCTTGAGCATGCCGCCGGTGATCTTCTCCCACGACGGCAGCGCGCTGATGTCGTTCAGCATCGGCGAGGTCTCGGCAAAGGGCGAGCCGGACTTGACTTTCTTGATGAACTTGATAGCGTCAAAGTACAGATACTCTTGACAGTGGTTCTGGAGGACGGTGTCATCGTGGATCGACTCGGGTACGAATTCGTGTTGGCCTACACACAATGTATCATCGTGAGTGTTGCTGTCCATCTTGGCACACTCAAGGTATGTATCATCGTGAATGTTGCTGTCCATCATGGCACACTCAAAGTAGCGTGAACGTACCGATCAGCTGGGCAGCACCAAAGTAAAACGGAAGGCAGTGGTAGTCGTCGAGGCCCCACACACCATGCGATCCAGCCGGCTCGAGCATGTAAATCGTCTGCAGCCGCCGCATGAGCGTCAAATACGCCGCAAACACAAGCAGCACCATCGCTGGAAAGTCCTCTTGCTTCAAAAACCCAATCTTGTGGAGACACACTGAAAAAAATACATGGACCCACAAACCAAGCGAAAGCCAAACATCAGCAACCGCGTTTGGCTGAGGGTGTGAGTGTACGCACGTACCAAGCCAGACAATGAAGCTCGTCTCATGACCAGTGCCGTAGTCAATGCGGACACGGTTCCCGAAGCTCTCATTGAAGTACGCCATGAGCTCGACGATCGCACCGTGAAGCTCTGCCGGGAGCAGCTTTTCGTGCAAAGCCTTCGACCTCTGAGAGAACACAGAGGGTGATTACGGCGTACAAACAAAAATACAATGAGCAGTCAGCGTGGCCACCACCTCGATGATGCGGTCGTAAAATGTACGGAAGGCCTTGTTGCCGAAACGCATCGGCTGCTGGATCGGCGGGATCTCGTCGATCCACGAGTTGACCTCGCGCAGCATCGTCACCACCTTCTCTACATTCTGTTCACCGACACCATCAGAATCAGCCAAATCGAAACGGCCAACGTCTTCCCGCCTGCATCCACAATACAGCCACGACTTACGGAAGACACCTCGTACTCGCCCGAGATGCCCAGCCCACGCACGCTCTCGTTGAGATGCTTGACAAACACCAGGATCATCTCGTACGGCTACCAGCAAGCAAACAGTCACACCCACGTGTCAGCCATGGCCGCCTGGGGCCCACAGCGACATCCACATGCGCCCGCACCTTGGAGCCGACGAAGCTGCGCAAGTCGCGCTCCGAAAAAATCGCGCGCGACGGCTCTCGGTACGCGGCCGTCGCCATGTATGGAGGCCTCGTCGTGATAGCCTGTGGGGTTAGAGGAGAAAGCGAGTTTGTGGGAGGCATTGGAAGAACATTGGAAGAACCCAGACACGTGCCTTCTCCACTAAGTTCGCAATTTAATGAGTTTGATATTGATGTGACCAGTTAGACGGTAGTGCTCTCAAAGTGCGCACAAAGTTCGCACCGTTTTGTGTTGGTCAATTCTCTCAGCGCAAGCTGAGAGCTACAAATGATCTACTTCAGTACTTCAGTACACATCCAAGACAGATATTGACATCTTACCCCCATTGGTAAACAAAAGGTTATTCTAAATGAAACACGTCCAAACCGTCACCACGCATAATGTCGACTTCTCGCGCGGGGTCCACTTGGAGGCGCAGTTGACTTGGTGGAGGAAGCGGCGCGAAGGTGTTGGTCGACTTGTTGGGTTGTGTGCTTGGCTTCATGTGTGTGGGGATGTGGACTTGTGGTGTGGAGGGCAAATGTTGGAATGGTATTGCTTTTTAGTTGTGTTTTGGCCCTCACTGTTTCTGTTTCCTTCCTAGTGCTCCGCTCTAGGGCGACTCACCTTGCCGCTGTACATGCAGGACATAGAGGTTGACCGCAGGGTCCGCGGTCAGCGGTGGCGTGTGCAGCGGTCGCGCTTGCGCAGTCGTTCGCGAGGCGATCGCCGTGTTGCGGCGGTCGCTGTGGTGGTCTTGGCGGAGCCTGGGCGACGAGCGCACCGGCTCACGTCGATGCGCAATCGCAGTGAGCCGGGCGGAGCTCGTGGTTGCCTCGGGCGATGGTGCTGTTGATATTGAAGCTCGCGTGGCTCCGGCTGCGCGGCAGCCATCATCAGTGAGCCGGGCGGCGGCCGCTGCGGGCTCGGACACTCGCGGCTCTTGCAGCCTCCGTGCTCGAGTGAGCCGGGCAGAGGCTTCTGGTTCAGTGGCCGCGCTCAGTCGCGGCTGAGCAGCACGTCGTTGAACATGATCAGCACGCTGCTGATCGTGTCCAACGGCGAGCTGATCGCGAGAGCGCAGCTGCGGCTGACATTCCCCCGTCGTTGAGATGCGCTTGGCGCGTTGCTGCTCCCGTAGCTCCTTCAGCAGCCGAGGCCAGTGCACCACGTGCTTGATGTCCTTCTCGCGTGCCCACGTACACTCAGTCATCGGCTCACCAAGCCACTTGACGAAGTATTCGGGTTTGCGATTGAACTGGCGCTTCTGGACGAGGCGCTCGATCACCCGCATGCCATCATCGTGGGCGACGTCGGGGAGCTCGACGGGTGTCTCCTTGGACCGCGGCCGCGTCCTGAAGCGGTCGTGCTGCTCCGGGTACGGAATGAGTAGCTGGACGTTGAAGGATGGATGCACGTCGCGCAGTTTCTTAGGCAGCTTTAGTCTAGCGACGTTCTCGTGCACCATGAACTCAATTTCGAACGGTCCGACGTATTGAGCACTCAACTTGACCTTCTTCAGGGCGGTGTCATGCGTCACCTTCTTGAGCGACAAATGTTCGGTCTTGAGTAGAACGAGATCACCAGCCTTAAACTCAGACTCGGCACGGCGCTTATCGTAGTATTTCTTCTGGCGCTGCTTGGCGTCCAACAGCGCTTGCTGTGCCTGTTCGACCACGACTCGGCGGCGCTCAGCAAACTGCTTGGCAAACTCAGCCTTGGTCTGTCGTTGGCGTCGCACCGTTGAGTCACGCGGTTGCACGAGCGGGTTACTCGCCGGGCGTCCACAGTCGATCTCGAACGGCGTGAGTCCCGTCGATGCGCTCACGAGAGTAGCGTGGGCGTACTCGATCGTGCCGAGGAGGTCGGCCCAGTCATCACCATGTACACTTGTCAAACACCGGAGGGAGTCCTCGAGCACACGGTTCTGACGCTCGACCTGACCGTCAGCTTGAGCGCGATGCGCCGTGGTCATGTGCAGCTTGACGTTCATGAGCTTCATGAGTTCGCCCCAGAACATGCCTGTGAACTTGGGATCACGGTCGCTTACAACCACTTGCGGCAGGCCGTGGTGGCGCACGACAGAATCGAAGAAAACGCGAGCACAGTCTGCTGCAGTTGCCGTCGTGTGCATCGGCGCATACTTGGCTTTGGAGAGCAAGCCGACAGCGACCTGGATGCAGTCGAACCCGTTTGACACCGGCAGCCCCGTGATGTAGTCTAGGTCCACGTGCTGCCAGCACTCCGACGGAACGTCGAGCGGCAGCAGCTTCCCTTTCTTCCTCAAGCTCGGCGCTTTGAACTTGGCACAACTCAGACAGCTTCTCACGTAGTCGTTGACGTCTTGCTCGAGTTCGTCCCAAAAGTACCATTGTTGTAGCTTGGCGAGAGTCCGCGACACGCCTGGGTGCGCTGACCCATCGTGGAACTCGGCCAGTACTTTTGTCCTTAGCACATAGTGGTTAGGTACGACCAGTCGGTCAACATCGCCGTCAGACTGGAGGTATACGAGCCCTTCACGTCGATACAGCACACCTTGAGTCGTATCTCGTTGATCGCCGTCATGCAGACTCGCGTACGCACCGTCATGGGTGTAGGCTTGAGTGAACACCTCGCGGCTGCGCGGCGAGAGCTCAACAGTGGTAGCCCGACGAGACACAGAGTTCACAATCAGGTCGGTGCTGCGCTGGTTGACAGCAGCATCACGACCGGCACCCTCCCCCCGTGAACGGTCGTCGAGGAGGAGATGAAGATCATAGGAATTCCGCGACGCGAGCTCGTTCATCACCAGTTGTCGCTCGTCGATGAGTCGCTGAGCAGCATAACACGCATCGGTACACGTGTGCGCAACCACCGAGTTGATAGTGTGTGACGCGTGGGCGTCCGTTGGCTCCAAGTCATCGGCGACGACTCGATCGTTCACGTCTGGCGTGGGCGTGGGCGCAGTGTCATCGTCGACGGGAGTCGGCACGGCTGCATCTGGCACATGCCGCGAGAGCGCGTCCGCAACAATGTTCTGAATGCCTTTGACATGATGGAGCTCGAAGTCAAACTGGGAGAAAAAGTCAAGCCAACGTGCGAGCTTGGGTGAGACCGTCGGGTGATTTAGGAACCAGCGGCACGCGATGTTGTCCGTGTAGATCAAAAATGGTCGTCCGTGCAGGTAGTGTCTCCACTTGGCTAGCGCGAGCTTGATGGCGTACAGCTCCTTCTCGTGAGCTGGCCAGTTCAGCTCGTGCTGACCGAACTTCTTCGAGTAGAACGCGATGGGGTGGTCAAAACCGTCTTGGCGCTGCGAAAGTACACCACCGCAGCAGAGACGAGAGGCATCGGTCGTGACCATGAACTGTTCATCGAAATCAGGGAGGCGCAGGATGGGCGCCTGCTGCCGTGCCGCTTTGATCACCAGGAAAGCATTCTCCAGATAGGCCGTCCACTCCCAGCTCTCGTCCTTCTTGACCAAGTCACTCAGTGGCAGCACAATGTCCGCGAACCTGTGGATGAACCGTCTGTAGTAGCCAGCGAGACCGAGGAAACTCTGAAGCTCCTTCACGGTCGTAGGCGTCTTCCACTGCTCGATCGCAGCGGTCTTGGCCTTGTCCACTTCATGGCCCTCGTAGGAGATCGTGTGACCGAGAAATTTCACGGAGTCTTGGGCGAAAGAGCATTTCTCACGGCGAGCAAACAGCTTCTCAGTACGAAGCACGTCGAACACAGCACGGAGATGTCGCTCGTGCTCTTCATCAGTCGTAGAGAACACACAAATGTCGTCAAGGTACACGACGACAAAGTCGAACTTACCGAACAGGAGTCGCATCAACCGCGACCAGATTCCCGGCATCCCGGCAACACCCATCGGGGCGACGCACCACTGGTACGTCTCGGTGCCCGTGCGAAATGCGGTGTACGGACGCGTCGCTTGCTTCACCCGCATCTGGTGATAGCCACTTGCGAGGTGGAGCAGCGAGTACACGCGCGCTCTGGCCATTCGGTCGAACAGCTCTTCAATGTTCGGCAGCGGTATCTTTGGCACGAGAGTCTTACTGTTTAGGTACCGATAGTCGACGACCCAGCGGATCGGCGACGTCGGGTCGCCACTCCGAATCCACTCGACGCGGCTTTGCTGCTTGCCCGTCTTCTGGTCCTTCTTCGGTATTCCAAACACGTTCGAAACCCATGGCGAGTCGCTTAACTCAATCCACTGCTTCCCCAGCAGGTCGTTGACGAAGAGCTGCAAGGCATCCTGCTCCGTCTTCGACAGGCGAAACGCAGCGCGACTGCTCGGCCGAGCGTCAGGCTTGAGGTTCAACTCGAACTCTACTTGGCGCTCCGGCGGCAGACCTGTCGGCAGATGTGCCGGAAAGACATCCCGGTACTCTTCGAGCAGCGCTGCGATGGCAGTCGATGGATCCGGCATGGGTTCATTCGCTGTGACTTTCACGTGGTAGAAATTGTAGTCACCGACTGGCGGATACCACTGACGCGCAGACGCCTCAAGATGAGGGCGGCAGATCCGGTGTAGGTACCCGTCGCTGAGATCATCAAGCGTGTCCGGCGCCGTCAAACGACCCACCGAGATCTCATGCGTGCGCCAGTTGATCATCGGATTAGATAGTGAGCCACGGCTTGCCGAGGATGACGTCGTGCGAAGACGGCAAGTCGTACTCGGTGAACAGTACGTCGTTGTACAGAACACCGTCCATGCTTATCGCGGCACGAACCTCCTTGAGCTTGAGATCACGCTGGACTCGGCCGTCGAAGCCTTCCACCGACGAGAGATGCACCCCTTCCAACCAAGTCGCAATGCCTGGTCGAATCATATTGTGGTTCGCACCACAATCGATTAGTGCCGTCAGTGTCTGGCCCATGACCTTCACGCTCTTGCGGATCAGTAGATGGTCCGTGCTCGCACCACCTTCGCCATGTTGACCTCGTAGCAGCGGAACGTCACCGTCTCAGCCGGCGCAGTATCGGACAGCGTCGGCGTGCGCACCTCGACGGCATTGATGGTTCTGTTCCTCGAGCGCGATGAGTGGTGGTTCCGCTGTGGCGGAATGCGAGAGCGGCATTCGTTCATCCGGTGGCCCGGTCTCTTACACCGGAAGCACAGGTTGCGTCTGCGACACTCCTCGCGGGACAGGGTCGCGGAGTTGCGGATGTTCACGTTGCCGATTTCCATCGGCTCCGCAGTGTCGGCAGCGCCGTCAGGTTCACGGTCTCTGGGTTACGCACGCTCAGATCGGTTCGGGTGCGCGCGCTCGAACTCGAGCGCCACCGAAATGGCCTTCGAGAGAGTCGCACAGCGGCGGTAAGCCACTTCTTCGCGAGTGCGTGTCACAAGCCCGTGGACAAACCAGGTGATCTGATCTATCTCGCTCATGTCGCGTACTTGGCAGATGATGTGGCGGAACTTCGCGACGTACACTTCAAGGTTCTTGCACTGGCTCTACTTCAGCTCGAAGAGCTGCGTGCGGAGTCACTCCTGCAGGTCCGGCGGCACAAACTCCTGCTCGAGACCACCGGCGAGGTCGTCGAGAGTCACGAACTCGCCCTCGTGGAATGTGTACCACGCCGCGGCTTGGCCGCGCAGGTTCGACGCGACCATTGCGATGAGACGCGCTTGGTTCGCAGGGTCGTTCACGTCGATATTCTTAGCCCGTAGGTACAGTCTCACAAGCTGGAGGAAGACCTGCAGGGATTCACCGATATCACCGCGATATGTGGGCATGGAGATGCCTTCCACACGTCGCTCACCTGGCGGGGCCGGCGTGGCCATCCGCTCCAAGACCTGCTGTTGGTGCTGCAACAGTCTCGTCATCTCGTGTTGTTAGGTTGCCATGATCTCGGATATCCTCGCGAGGGTCGCCATCGCGGCTTCGTCGATGCGTCCAGCACCGAACGCTTCTTCTTGTTGCATGCTTCATCAGGTTCTTATCTTCCGGGTTCTTGATCAGTTGTTGTTCGTGTTCTTCTTGGAGAGCTCCCTGAGCAGGCTAGTGTGGCCACCACTGCCGCTCGGCTCGAACGCACACTGGTCCCCACGTCCGGGGGACCAACAAGTGCTACCAAATGTCGACTTCTCGCGCGGGGTCCACTTGGAGGCGCAGTTGACTTGGTGGAGGAAGCGGCGCGAAGGTGTTGGTCGACTTGTTGGGTTGTGTGCTTGGCTTCGTGTGTGTGGGGATGTGGACTTGTGGTGTGGAGGGCAGATGTTGGAATGGTATTGCTCTTTAGTTGTGTTTTGGCCCTCACTGTTTCTGTTTTCTTCCTAGTGCTCCGCTCTAACAGAGGGTGATCACCGCCGGGCCGGCTTGGGAGCAGCTGATGAGTTGCTTTGTTTCAGTTGATTTCTTCACCGCCGAGATTATCGACGCCGATGGCTCGACTTCCTAACGGTGCTCCGGGTGGCCCGACCGCCTGCCTCACTGCGGGGGTTCAGCTTCTTCGCCGCGTTACTTCAGTTGATTTCTTCACCGCCGAGATTAGCGACGCCGCTGGCTCGACTTCCTAACGGTGCTCGGGGTTGGCCCGACCTCACCCGAAAGCCAAGCGAGTGCGTGTTAACCCTAGTCCTTTTAACCCGAGCCCTATAGGACACCCTTCCGGAATCGACCCTAGGTGGACCAGATTTTCTGGAGGCGCTGGATGGACCAATCAGCGCCACCCAAAAGACCAAAAATCCCAACGAACTCAGCAAATACGGCATCATAGGATTCACCAAAATACGCGTTAGTGGGACCATTCATCGATCCAATCAAACGTCATAGCGCCTCCAGAAAATTTGGTCCACCTAGGGTCGATTCCGGAAGGGGGTCATAGAGTTGTGTGTGTTAACCCTAGTCCTCGCCCTAGTCCTCGCCCTTCGGCCTGCGGAGCCAAGCTATAAAGGTTCACCCTAAAGCCAAGCGAGTGCGTGCTAACCCTAGTCCTCGGCCTTCGGCCCGCGGAGCCAAGCTAGCACGTACATCGCCTTTGACGGGTGTTGTGTTCTGAGGTCGGGTCTGTGCGATTCACCCATCTGTCTGTACGATTCACTGTTTCGCCTATGCTTTTAGGGTTAACCTTTACTCCCCGAAAAGCCACGCTGACTCGCCCTGAGCCGATGAGGCTGGGAGCCATCTCACGGCAACCCGAGCAAGTCGGTGGGTGCGGAGAGGAGCGCAACCGCCTGTCGAGGGCAGAGAAGGGTGATGTTGACCCGAGGATGAGCGAGCCGCTCTCCTCTCCCCTGTCGTTTTCTCCTCCCCTTTCCGGCCAAGCCATCGAGCAAGCTGGGCTGTGCGCCGTCTGCGGGAGTCTCTCCACCACCAATCCATGGGGCAGTCGCCCCAAACAAGACCATCTTGGTTCTCAATTTGAAACTACTGTAGACTATGCGATCGCTTGGCGTGCGCTGCTCCAACGGATACGTGCCGGTAAGGGAGACGAGCTCGGGCGTTTCTTCCAGCCGACACGCGCACACGACCCTCATCCAACGTTCATCTCCACGGCAGGAATTCTGGTCTCTCACGCTGGTCGGGCGTTAGCCCACAACTCAGCTTCGCCTCTCTTCCTGACACGCGAAGCCACCATAAATGTTGACAAAATCGTGAAAAAAGTTAGCCATCGGGTGAGCCATAACAAAACGGCAACGTACAGCATTGTGCCGTGTTGGAGCCGCCCTTGAACGAACATCCTTTTTTCAAAAATCCGATCACACGACTTGACGGCCACTCGTCCTGGTCTTGACGCGCGTTGTGTGCTTGGCGCCGCTTCTTTGGTCCGCTGTGGCCGGCCGCCCATCGAAATTCTATGTCAAACAGTCCCATGTTCGGTGGATCGTGCTCTTCTCGTACCGGTGTTGGCTGTCTCACGCTCCACGTACCAGAATACGTACTCTCCCTCCTCTGACTCCGTAGGGTCGGATCTGTTCCACTCCAGCCGGGAGCGTGAGCACTTCTAGCTGATCAACGGATGAACAGTGGTCGTGGGACGCTCCGGACGCCGCCAACCGCAAACTGGACCCGATTGATCGGTTCTGGCGCGTCGCAGGGTCGCCCGTTCCCGTGGTTCGAGCCGATCGTCTCGTTGTTCGGTCGGCGCTGTCCACAATCGCACCTCCGGTCGTCTCGGGGGCTGCATGGCGCGCCCTGGATCTGAAAAGCGCCGACTAGACAGGAAAAAATAAAATAAAAATACCGAACCCTCACCTCCCACAATTTTTCGGGCACGCACCGTCGGCGCAAAAACAGCAGCGCGGTCGAACACTGACGTGGCCTGGCCTTCGTTGGTTGGCTGGATGATTTCGTCATCATTGCGTGAACAAAATACGAGCGCCGTCACAGAGGGTGATCACCGCCGGGCCGGCTTGGGAGCAGCTGATGAGTTGCTTTGTTTCAGTTGATTTCTTCACCGCCGAGATTATCGACGCCGATGGCTCGACTTCTAACGGTGCTCCGGGTTGGCCCGACCGCCTTCCTCCTGATGGCCTGATCGAGCGCCTCTAGCTCGAGTCGGAACAGGTAGGTCTTGACGGGTCCGTCGACTAGGCCCTTGATGAACGTTGGGATCTGCGAATGATCATCAATCAGCTTGGACGCGATACAACTCACGAGGTATCGTGCGTGCTTAGCGTAAGCGTGAAGGTCACGCTTTTCCTGCTTCAACTTCCGGAATTCGGCACGAGCCCTGAACTTTGCACGTGGAGGCTCAAACCGGCTGCTTGAGCTTCTCCTTGAACTCCTTGTACGACTCGAAGCAGAACGGGTCGTGCAGCTTGAGGCCGAGCGCCCAGGTCTTTGGACGTCCGCCAAGGTTGGAAATGGCGAACGTGACTTGCATCGCATCGTCCTCGATGCAACGGGCTTCCATGGCGTCGTCGTTCACGATGAACCAGCGCAGCAGCGACTGATTCTCAGCCGCTTTGTACTTGGACACGTCGACCTTGAGTGGTTCGGGGCGGGCGTGAACGTGGCGCAGCAGCAGCGGCCTGCTACTGCCTCAACAGTTCGGTCTGTTGAGCCCCTTGCTACCGTAGCAGCTCGGCTCGTTGAGGGCCAAGCTGCTGGAGCGAGGTGACGTTCCTCTGTGCCTCGCTCAGGTCATGCTAAATAAACTGGGCAATGCTCACGTGTTGCTCATCACGCGAGAGTGAGAGAAGCATGGCTCCAACGGCGGCCTCGCCTTTGGATCCGGCCACGCATTGCACAGCTTGCCATTCGAGATCACTCAAATGGGCGAAGCTCTCACGCGCAGCGTGGTTGCTTGACACTCTTGCGGTTTTCTCTGCAAGAGTGTTCATGGTCGATGGACGGACCGCGAAATGCTACTGAGTGTGACGGGATTGCTTCTGTGGGTTCCACAGAAGCAGACAGGTTTACGTACACGGTACCCTTGAGGAAGGGACTACCGCTCGGGATGTGTGGTTAAGGGCAAAATGGAAACTGTATTTCTGAGAGGGAACTGCACCGTATAAAACGTTGCAGGAATCACGCCAGGATTCCTCCTGCCACACAATCGCGGCCCCTAGGCGATTGGTGGATTCTGGGACGATATCCGCTAGATATCGTCCAATCCGAACACAGACGCCATCGCGGAGACCACCGTGATGACGTGGGTTCTGATCTGGGCCGACCCACCGCGGGTCCGGCCCATGTAACGGGTCACTCCGTTCCAAACAGTCACCCAAAGTTCGTCAGTTATATTCGCCCAAGGCGTGCAGCGCCATCCACATGCGCGTGCGGCGCCCCCGCCCGCACCTTGGGGCCGACGAAGCTGCGCAGGTCGCTCTCCGCGAAGATCGCGCGCGACGGCTCTCGGTACGCGGGCGTCGCCATGGTGCGAGGTGGCGTCGCTGCGGAGTCCGGCTGGGGAAGTGGAGGAGGAAGGGAAACACGAGGTGTTGTGGGAGTGTGATTGAAGAACCTGCGGAGAGTGACAAGGCACGCGCCCACCTACATGCCTATCCGCTAAGTTCACAATTTTTGGCGAAGCCAATGATACTGGAAACGCGAGCGTAACCTGCGGATCTTCCGCACAAAATATCCTGACTTTAGTGACGCTAAACTTGTAGAAAATAGATAGAATGAATTGTGCAGAAGAGCAGTAACCCGGAGCAAACTATCAAAGGTGTCGATAAAAGGAGGGAAAAGGGAGAGCTTTTTGTAATTTAGTGAAAATGTAGTTCCAATACACGGTACAACTTGGCCATATCCACGTTTTAGAGTGGTTTCTAACTCAGCAAGTGCCTTGCCATGGCACCACGAATTGTCACCTCGTTGTGGCACTTGTGGCACTTTCCGGTCAGAAATGAATGTGCCATGGCACCGAAAACTACCACAATCCAGTGGTGACTCAAAAGTGGAGTCTTGTGGGCACGTTTGAGCAACTTGGTCCCCGCCGCTGAGTGCAGCAAGGGCGACTTCGCAAAGGGTTAGAAGCACGATTGGCAGTTGGTGTTGGGTGTTGGTGTCCAATATAGGTGACGTGCTTGGGCCTGGAAGCGGCAAGAGCAGGAGCCTCTTATGAGTAACATGTCACTATGAGCATTTTGACGTAGTTTACAGATATTTGGACGTATTTTTTGTGGCACCGTGGAAACTGGAACTGTCATGGCAAGGAGCCTTCACCACGCTACCACGGAAAACCTAACCGCGCAGCTTTTGCTAACCAATCAGAAGCCGAGAAAAGTGCCATGGTGAGGCACTTGCTTGGTTAGGAATCGCCCTTAGAGTGCGTATAGTAAAACATCTCGAGGACGTTCTTGTTGAAGTGCGACTGTCCACCTTGGGACATCAAAGGCTACTCAGTGCGAAGTCCTCGACAGCGAGGTAGAACGCACTCGTGGTAGACACCGCGTGCGCTCAGACGCGACTATGACCGTTGCGTTTTTCACACGGCGCCTAAGAGCTGTTGATCTTCAACACCAAGCTGACGCTGCAAGCCTGTAGAACGTAGAGATGACGGCGCCGAAGCGCACGCCTGGGTAATGCTTTCGACCATGCGCGTTGATTGAGTCGTACGGCGGTGTCCAATACACGGGAAAAAGGGATACAGTAAGAGCGTCATCTGGAGGAGCTCCGAGGATGAGACGGAATGGATTCTGCGTGGTATCAGATGATTTTTGAGTGGCGTTCTTTGTTTTTCTTTTTGAACAGGAGCCGTGTCGCGATTCGCAGGGGCCCCACGCGCTAGCACCGGAGCGCCGCGAAAGTTGCAGGCGTTGGCGTCGTGCGTTGAGTACCCCTCTGGCAAGTTCGATACGGCAGTGAGACGCCGTGCGAGCCGTAGGAGTGCCCGCCCGACCAGTACGCGCTCGCCGTTACGAGAGACCAGTGGCCACGCGTCGCTATGCGAGCCTTAAGCATCCGCTATTACGCATCACAGGGCGCGCCGAAGTGCCTATCGACGCCCAGAGCGGCAGATGCCTCGAGAGGGAGCACCCGGTAAGGGTACGCGCTAAGCAACGACCGACTGTGCGCGGCCGACTCCTTCTCGCTCTGCAGCAGATCATCGGAGGGCGCGGAGACACAGTGCCACATGGGCCACTCCTCACCCAATGGCGCCACCGACTCATTGGGCGGAAGTTACAGTAGCACAACCGAGCGATCAAGACGGGGTGGAGAGTGACAAGAGCGGCGAGCGGCTGTTAGAATCGACAACTGGTGCAAGCACCCATTTCACTGCTTTGTAGCCTTCCTCGATCGTGGGCGCCATATGTGGCAGCGAGGAGGCGGTCGTCACGACCGTCGTGGTCGCCGTGGTCACCGACACGGTTGCACTGTATGTACCTTGTTTGTTGACGCTGAGAGGCACTCATGCCATGAGTCGCTGTTGGGTGAGACGGGGTCAGCTCCAGTACGAGCGTGCCGTGAGAATCCCGGGACGCTTCTGTGCGCGAGCGACCTGTCGATAGAAGAGCTGGCGGAACTACTGCGGGCCACGGATCGAAAGAAGAAGCGAGCTCCACTGCGCGCGTGGGATCTGACCATCGAGCAATTGCGGACCGCCTTCGGGCGAGCAGACCACAGCGGACGTCACCGATCATGTACACGACCCTCGCTGGCATTCGAGTCTGCCCGGCTGTGCCGACGTGCATCTGCTCTTCGGCAACAACGACGAAATCAACGGAAACAGCGAGCAAGACAACAACGGAATCAACAGAAACGACAAGCAGCGCCGATAGGGCGGTCCAGGCGACCGACAGCGGCATCACGAGCGCGACCAGCCGCCAACAACAACGGAATCAACGGAAACAGCGAGCAGATTGATAGGCTCCGGGAGTGCTGCCGCTGGCAGGAACCGAATCCTGGGAAGAGATGTTGCAAGGCTGCTGTTGCTGGTTGCATTGGCCGTCGCAATGGTGGCGCCATGGATCGTGTGAACTTGCACGAAGAGCTCGTACAGGGCGTCTCGTGATCGGTCTCGGGCCATGAAGAAGAGCTGTATTACGCTGTGCGACGGTGCTACTCTGCCGGGCATTCGGTTCAGGTCTTTTGAAACCGGACACAAAATCTGGGATCCTGGTCGATCAGTGACGGCTCCTTTCTGGGGAGGCTCTACGGCCTCGCACACCCGAATTGCATCAGATCTATGAAGAGAGGCGGTACTAAAAGTTGTACCCATGGGCTGCTATTTAATACCTGTAGTGTCGAATGCTGAACGAAAGCACATGAAAAAACAACGCTGAAAATCTGTCGTAGACACTGAATGCCTGCTGTCTCTCCCAGAGCAGGTTCGACAGAGAGTGGACAGCAGCAACAGAAGATCAGCATTGACACCATGTGAACCTGCTCTATGAATCACTTGTTTTTATCGGATTGAAATTTTTGCAATGTTTGATTGGCCAAAACTCCCTGCGTCCGTTTTATTTCTTTGGTCATCACGCGACATGGTAGCGTCCAGCGTGGAACTCCCACAAATCTTGGCAAAAGCCGGAACATGTGCAAACCGACAGACACAAGTGTCTCGGACTCTGCTCACAGAGCGGCGTTGGAAAATGCGCTTCCACATAAACATGACGCGCTAAGAGAGCGCGGCGCATGTGTGAGAGCAAGTATACGTGTATTTCTGTCCTTGCCGACCAATATTTGGCTGGCTGTGAGCGACGGTAAAGCCTGGCAGTGCGCCAGAGTTGGCGGCGCTCACTTGCCGATTTTTGGTCATCTTCCCAGGTCAAGTAACCAGTGGGAGGGGCACTTTCTACGTCTGTGGAATTTGTCAAGGACTGACTGATTCAGTTCCCGTCGTCATCTTTTCAGGCTGATAGCCAAGGAAGGGGGTGCTTTTGTGCCAAGGACTGACATGGGCAAGTCAACACGGTCTACCGTGATCATCAACCAGAGCCAAGCTGACAGCAACAGCAAGTCTGCGCTGTGTGGCATGCTCTCAGTCAACAACGCCGTGCAAGAACGGGACGTCCTCACGCAAGCCATCATGGAGCCGGTGCTCGATCAGCTCAAGATCACCCATCCCAAGGAAGACCACGGATGCAGGAAGAACGGCCAGTACTCGATGCTCAGTCTCTCGCACGCGTTGCACACTAAGGGGTGGAACCTCGTCTATCTCAACGATAAGCTGCCGTACGCCGATATGTCCAAGAAGAAGTGGTACCCCCGCCTGGCTGCCACCGTGCGACTCAAGGACGACATGGAAGAGTGGGAGGCCGGCGAAGAACTCGAAAACCCCACCATGATTACGGTCACCAAGCGGCTTGTCATCATCGGCACGCCGCCAGAGCAGCAGGCGAGAGTCTTGCACGCGATTGCAATGGCCAAAGGGAAGCTGATCGACCCGGATTTCGGGACCGTGAAAGCCGCTACGGCCGAGCAGCTCCAGCAGTGGATGGAGCGCATATCTGGCGTCTACACTATCATGGATCACGGCGAATGCGCTCAGTTCATGGAGGATCAAGACCGCCTGTGGTCCATAAAGACAGAAAAGATGGCTGCCAAAGGAAATATCGCCAAGAAGAAACGTAAATGCTGAAAATAGAACCTATTTTTGTTGAGTATCCAGTGTTCTCGAAGCGAAATTTGGGCTGCGGGGGGAAGGGATGGGAATGAACTTGGAATGGAGCTCACTGATTGGTTGAGCAGAAGAGCAACCGGTATGATACTGATTAGCTACCGGTGTAAGATGTACTGATATTGAAAATATCATGAGCTCGGTTAGTCTGTTAGACGTTAGATACAGTTGTTAACAGACCGGCGATATGCTTTGTTCCACGCCCCTGTACGGTTCGTGAAATGCTGCGGCTCCAAGACATGATCACTCCCGGCCCATACTTCGACTCTACGACCCTCCAGTCGTTCCATGCATGGTTCCAGTCTCAGCGCCCCAATACCCACTAAAACAGCTTCATCACCAACGTGTTTCTCAGCTTTCACTAGCCGCACATCGCTTCGAGATGCCCCGCGCGCAAAGCGGCGCCTGAGTGTTTCGTATTTGTCCGGATATGTGTACCCACTGTGCTCTAAGCCAATAGCATCCATGGTTTTGTGCAAAAGCAAACTTTCTGCCAATCCCATCTTACAGTTACTGAAGTATTTCAACCAATCCGATAGCGGCCGTATCCAATGAAACAAATTAATAGCACTTCAAGTTGAAGCAACGTACTGTGATTGAACATTTAACGTATCCTACACAAGAAGAGAGGCTTCTGCTTCTTCTTGCTAGACCCCGAGCTATATGAGCACGGCAACCGGCTCTGTAATGCAGGCCAAAAGTACAGCAAAGCGCGCTGGGCCTCAGAGCTTGTAGCATGAGCGCCACGGCCACTGTAAGGGGCCAGAAGGGCCCAGGGCTTGTATGATCGGCGCGGCGCCCCCCGTCGTGCGCCAGAAGGCCCCAGGGTGTGTAGTATGAGCGCCACGGCCACTGTGAGGCGCCAGAAGGCCCTGAGTCTTGTAGCGATAGCAAGGAGGATCCTGATGAGCACCGGAGGGCCTCAAACCTTGCAGCGTGAGCGAGGCGCTCCCAGTAGTGTGTCAGAAGGCCCTATGTCGCGCAGCCAGGGCAAGAGGGATGCTGGGGTCTGGTGAGAAGTCCCAGGGGTCGTAGCTAGGGCGAGGCGCTACCTGTAGTGCGACAGAAGGCACCTGGGCCTCGTAGAATGGGCAAGAAGCCGCTGTAGTTGGAGGGAAGGCGCCTGGCAAAGCAAAGGGTGTATATTATCTGTGTATGCAAATGCAAATACATAGGCATGAGAGCATTCACAACGCAATCTCAACACCGAGCTGGTGCGCCCGTGCGACGGCAGTTGCAAGCTCTTCCACGCTGTAGTCGCGCAGATCGTCGTCATCGAAGAGGGCTGCCCAAATGACCATCTGTCTGGCGAACCGATACGACTTCGCCGACGAAATTGGCTGTCTCGATCTCACCGTTCTGGTTAACTTCGAAGTCGTCGACGACACGCCACTTCAGAGGAAGCCCAGGTCTCGCGAGGAACTTCTTCAGCAGTTGCCCACGTGCGTAGTAGCTCTCTTGTGCGTCCTGGCGTTGAAGAGCTGAGCCACGGGTTGGAGGACGGCCTGGGGTCTTTCTCACTGGAACACTGCTCAGCGCGCTCTGCAGGTCGAGAAGGTCAAGAAGCGAGAGAGTAGCTAGCGTGTGTGAGCAAGCCCAACCCGTACGTGCGTACGAATGACATGTGCACTTCAGGTATTGCCTGATCCTCCCGACCTAACACACTCAACACATGTAAGTACTCGTCTTGCAATGGTCGCAAAAGGGGCACGTACCAACTCGGCGAACCAGACAGGAGAGAGCTGAAGGGGCTCATCAATCTTCATTCGACTGATCGTAACGCGGTGGAGAGAGCACAGCTCGAACTACAATTCTCTGGCAAGGATCCCACCGGCGACAATCCCGTTGAGGGAGTTCATGAACCGGGTAGCTCTTGCAACCGAGATAGGAGCAGGGTTCGGAGAGCCATTCCCAATCATTTGACGACTGCTGTTGTACAGAATCGACACGACTTGTCGGTTGTTACGACGACCTTGGTATTGCAGCTTGTGGTTCCCCTTGTTCTCCGTCAGGAGACTTGCCTTCATGATACTTCGGACATCAGTGGACGAGGTAAGTTCGCACTCAGAGACTTTTATTGGATAAAAACCAACATATAGAACGATACAATTGGATGAAATCGCGTTCAACGTGATGTGATTGGGGAATCGACCAATACAAAAAGCAAGGTGTTTGGGACTGTCCGAATCCTAATGCTATCCTCCAGTTTGACGGTTACAGGTTTCTCAAAGTGCGCCCAAAGTTCGCGTTGGTGACCCCCACTTCAAGGACGTGGTCAATGGCGGTGCGCGTAATGCTGGGGGTACTTGGCGACGTGCTCCATGAGCTCGCGCTCTTGCTCCTTCATGGACAGATACATGGTCACAGTCAGCGAACTCCGTCATTGGGTTACCCTGGGCACGCTCTGTCGGTGGGACAGACGAACCTGGAGGTTCGGCGGCTTCTTGTCCAGCACGTCGTCGAACATGGTCTCGAGCGCCGGCGGTGGCTTCTTCTCGCCGATCGCGAGCGCCTCCATCACGGCCGCGCGCGCTTGTTCGCGCAGCATGAGGTCCTGCTGCTCCGTGAGCCACCCGTGGCTCTGCATTGTGGGTACGAATGGCCCCGGTTAGTCCCCTGCAAACCAACAGTTTCCATCACCACACGCACCATCAAGTAGCGCTTGGTGCGGTCGATCGGGTTGCGCTCCTCGGTCCAGAGGCGCATCTCCTCGACGTCGCGGTACAGCGTCGAGTCGTCGGACGTCGAGTGGTGGCCCTGGCGGTACGTCATGGCCTCCAGCAGCACCGGTCGGTTGTGCTCGCGGATGAACGCGCGCGCGCGCCGCGTCGCCTCGTGGACCGCGACCACGTCGTTGCCGTCGACGCGCATGCTCGCGATGCCGTAGGCGCTGCCGCGCGCCGCGACGCCGTCGCTGCGGTACTGCTCGTGCGTCGGCGTGCTGATCGCGTAGCCGTTATTGCGGCAGATGAACAGCACGGGGCACTCTTTCGTGGCCGCGAAGTTGAGCGCCGCGTGGGCGTCGCCCTCGCTGGACGCGCCATCACCAAAGTACGTGACGGCGATGCGGTCTTCCTTGGCCAACTTGAAGCCGTACGCCGCGCCCACGGCCTGAGCAAAACGCAGAAAATAGACTGAGTTAAGGTCATCCGATACGGTTCGGCGCAGCAAATGTAAGTCATACATGAGGGATTTGCGTGGCAAGCGGCGACGAGATGGTCTGGAAGTTGAGCTGCTTGGAGCCGTAGTGCATGGGCGTCTGGCGGCCGCGTGTGTGGCCGTCGACGTTGCAGTAGCACTGGTCCACAAAGTCCTGCACCGAGTAGCCGCGCCACATGAGCACGCCCGGCTCGCGGTACTGACCAAACACCATATCCTCTGTCGACACAAGCGAGCAACGCCTCGTTAGTGAAGCGCATTAGAGAGCAATCGCCTGCAAGTGGAAGCCGCACGCGGAGAAAGCGCCGACGCTGTGCCGAACTGGACCGCCTCTTCGCCAAGTGCCGTCGCGTAGAACGAGATGCGCCCCTGCCGCTGCGCATCGTACATCAGGTGGTCCATCGTCTTCATAGTCACACGAACAGTAGGTGAGTGACCACGCCACCTCCATCTCTCACCCTCGCACACGTACATTGAGCTGCACCATGTTGGTGTACAACTGCGTCATAAGCGTCTCGCCCAGCATCGGATCGTCGGTGCCGCGCACGATCTCTCCATTCTCGCCCACGACTGCGATACCAAATTCAAGCACCACACACACACTAGCCCATTAGAAGTCCATCGCCATGCACCCACTGCGTGCATCACACCGCACCTCGAAAGCAGGACATAGGGGGGTCGTGGATCGGGTCGCGAAACTCGAGCTGGCCCGAGAGCGGCATGTTTGTGCCTGGGAAGTCGCCTAACTCGCACCGCGCGTTAGTCTTCTCGAATGTAAGTGCGTTGTACGCAGCCATCTTACCGAGTGGGGCGTCGACCGCCGTCGACAGCGCGCGGCGCCCTCGAGCTGCCGGTCGTGGGACCGCGGCGGCGCGGCGCACGACGCGTGCCAAACTCCGCGCAGCCATGGGCATCCGGATGATCGCGAGGGAGATATGAGGGGAATGACTTGCGAGTCGGAAGAGGCGCTCGTTCTACGGTACAATGCAGCGCTTGACGCGCATCTTGTGCAGTCGGGATATGACGGCAAGGCGCTGCCATCTCATCTGAACGATTGCACAAACAGATCAAGGCCAACTTCAACTCCACAAAATTGCGAATCAAGGTGAAATAGGCCCATTCACCTCGCCCATGACAACCCACATATGGAGCACTTGGTGCACGATGATACCCTATTTTGAGAATCTCTTTCATGGAATATGTGATTTGTGACAAAGATCGCAAGCTTCGAATCCAAGAGGCACGCCATCTACACTTGGATGGCGTCAAAGACGAACGCCGGCACGAGGCTATCGAGGAAGCTGCGCTCGATCTTGGCGCAGCGTGCAAATTCGAGCATGAAGATGAGCGTGTTCACGACCTCGACGGGCAGCTCCGCACTGCCGCCCTTGCCCTTGCTCGCCGGGCCGTTGGCCTGCTCCTTGGCGAAAATGTCATTGACCTTGGTACGCACGTACTGGCCGAGGTACGCGAGGAACTTCTCCGTGTACGAAGGGTGGAATTGCTTGAAGATGGTCAAAATACCGAGTAGCAGCGGTTCACCGTCGATCGGGTTCTTACCCACGCGAGCGAGTGCGCCAAAGTTGCGGTCGTACTGCAGCTTCGGCATGTATGCGACCACGAAGAGCATGCAGAGCACGGCGAGTCCGTCCAACGGTGCATCCACTGTAATGTAGATCTTCTGGAATGGATCGTTCGCACCAATGTTCTCGAGGTACTTGTTGAGCTCAACGAGAATCGGGTTGCCATCAGATCCTGGATACGGCTTGGTCTTCGGGTCACGGTAGTGGGCACGAATATCGTTGAGCAATGATTGGTTTAGCGTGTCTAGTGTGCCCGAGAGCAAGTTGGCGTCAAGGCGACTCGAGAAGGACAGCTCGCTAGAGATCTGTCGACGAATGAGAGCCGCCTGGCCGATGATGAGCACAGCCTTGAGCAGCTTACTCATGATCTTCTCCACTTTCTTTAGCGCGGCGTCGTACAACCGGCTCGAGTGTTCCGGAATCTTCCATTCTGGCTGAAGAGCGGTGGCGACCTGATCCAACAATGTGTAGTACGGCGTCACCGCCGTCCCCCAGAACTTCACGAGGTTGTTCAATGTGTGCACGATGCGGAAAGAAAGCATACGGTCCAGACCGGCAAGACCAAGCAAACCGACGCTCTTGTGAAGCACCGAGAATGCACTGATACCGCACACTTCGACACCGTCTTCCGAGAACCAGCCGATACACTGCGGTGAGTATACAGTCGTGTGCGGGTCGGTCATGATGAACAAAGCATGCATGAGGCGGCCCATGAAGTTGACACTCATTTCACCAGGAGGAGGCTGGAAGCGAGGAATTGGGATCGCTCGGCTCTGGTACTGCGAAGCGCGATCGTATACTTTCTTCTTGAGGTACCGGTTGCACTCTTGCTCGACGTTGTAGTTGATGATGCGCGACAGCTCCTCGTGCCACATCCGCAGACCGTAGATGTTCACGTAGTCTTGGATGTACTCGAAAGACAGCCGGTATGCGTTCAGAGTCGATGCCAACTCCACGAAAATGTTGTGGCACTCTTCTGATGTGTTCTTTTCGAACATGAGCGTATCGTGGAACGCCTTCGACACGCGGTACACGAGCTCTTTGCGTAGCCCGTCTTCCAAAACTTGGCGAGGGTCAACCTCGATGATGCCGAGCAGGGTGCGCTTCATAGCAAGAATACCTTCTGTGTACTTGGACACTTCGTTCGTGGCTCGTGCAAGTCGGTAGCGCTCATTCAGCTGGGCGTGGTTCTTAAGCAGCGTGTTCTCAAACTTGACCGGAATTGGTTGCATGTGGTCCGTCTGAAGTTTGATGATACCCGCCAGAATGCGAAACACGCTCTGAGGAATGACCTCCATCACGCGGCGAACGTAGTCAACCATTTCTCCCGAGTAGTACTCAGCGACAGAGATGACATCCTCCGAGCCGCACTGGTGGATACGAGTGAGTGGCACGTCCAAAATCGACGCGAGCTTGAGGAATACAGCGCGCAACAGAATCACTGACGACGGATCGTTCTTCACGCGCTGGTGAAGAATGTTCATGAAGTCGTTGATGATATCCCACGCGTACGATAGGTCAGACACGTTCTCAATAATTGCCATGACCTCGTCACGGATGCGCACTGTGCGCACCATCTCCGTGAGGTACTCGCGGGATTCTTCAAGGTAAGCCTTGACTTGCAAGTTCGTGTCGATCTGGTCAAACTGCTCAACGTGGCCAAGCGCTTCGATGAGTCGCTTGATGCGACGACCAGCTTTCACGTGGTCGATGTAGTCAAGCGAGTTCACTTTCTCCGACAGGTCCTTGAACCAGCTCATCAGGTCTTCGTTGCGTTCGACACGGGTGAGCGGCTTCTCGCCCGAAAAGTACTCGCTCAGCTCGACCATGCGCTCCGACGTTTCCTTCATGCAGCGCTGCCAGCGCTCTTCTTTCGTGTCGAGCAGCAGCTCAAACATTTGCTTCAACTTCCACTCGAGTTGAGATGCCTTCAGCAGCAGCGTGATGAGTTTGTCCGGGTCCGTGCCACGATCAAAAATCTCGCGCTGCTCCTTGGAGTTGTTCATCATTGGGATAACCGGCTGGATACGGCTGTGGAGCAATGTCCATCGGATCGTCACGTTCGCGTGGCGAATACAGTTGAGCAGCGGGTCCAGATTCTCGAGCACGTATTGGTCCGTCAGCACGCCCTCTGTGAGAAAGTAGTTGAGCTCGTCGATTGATTTGTGCGTCTGTTGGGCCTTCTTCTTGGTGATGTGAGCAATGTTGGATGGGTCCAGCGTGTTCGCGAGCGCGAGCCGAGCCGCCGGGTACGCCGCCCACTCCATAGACAGATCAGCGACCGCGCCCATGTAGGTCGTAATGATGAAGTTGTCGTTGAAGTGGCGATCGACGATCTCACGCATGCTGGCCTTCTCGTGGATCAGAATGTCGGGAGCAAAGTAGAGAATCACAAACAGCATCGACGCCTGCGCGGCGAGACGCGTGCTGCGGTGGTTGCGATGTGGGAAGCTCGGCTCCTGGAGGTACACGTCGTCGGATTGAAGTTTGCCGATCACCATGCTCACAACCTCCTCAGGCGGCGGGAACCGCTTGAAGTACCGCTCCGGGTACTGCGGCGGCTTGGGCTGGCCGGGCAGGTACCCGGTGACACGGCAAAGCTTGCACACTTCGTCAATGTTCTCGAGCGCCGACTCGCCTTTGCTTCGATAGAACGCGATGACCATCTTCTCGCGGGTCGGGCCCGGGATCTTGCGGTCCAGCAGCAGCAAGATCACGCCGTACAGATACAGCGCCTCGCTCATGAGCTGCGCGCCGTCCGTGTCGAGCAAAATGTTGGCCAGCGTGTGCTGGATGAAGAAACCCTTCTCCAAATCGTCGAGGAACTTGAGGTAGTCGCTAATGTACTGTCGCGACAACAAAAGACATGTTAGATTAGATCAACCAAATTGATCTACTCAAGAGTGCTGGCCATGGCACGCACCGTGTATACTCCCTCGAAGAGCTGGTAGAAACGGTCAAGAATGTCCGCGTGGTTGTCCATAAACTCATCATCCACGTCCAGCAATTCCTATCCAGAGATGCGACTGAGTACACTTTACCACAGACAACCGTCCTCACAGACATCAGTGTCGAACATGCGTACCGTGTTGCTGTTGACCATGTTCTCAAAGTCCTCCGGGCTCTTGAGGTACGCAAAGTCGAAGAGAATGTTGAGGTACTTGAGCTGCTCCGGGTCTTCCACATGAGACGGCCCCACAAACACGCTGCACACACACAAACCACCACACCGAGTGAGACGGGTCAGCGGCGAGACCACAAACGCACCAGCTCGTTCGTTTAAACACCTACCCGGGAATGTTCTGCGAGAGGCGCAGCAGCTCGGCGATGATGGCGCTGCCGCGGCTCACGAGCCGCAGGAGCGTCTGACCGCAGTCGTTCTCCGGCGCGAGAAACTCCATCGGGACGATGTGGCGCGCTGGGGCGGGGGGCGGGGAGGCGTAAGACTCTCCGCTTCTCTTTCTCTCTCTCTCTCTCGCTTTCTTTTTTGTGGGGAAGCACACCTGGAACATGTTCAATTCGTAGTGTGGTGCACACAATCTTACGGGTCGTACGTCTCTATTTCAGCCAATGGAAATGGAGTAAAGAACTTAAGCTCTATATCCATTGGCTGTAATAAAGGGCAGTCGTCATGTTGATGTTCCCGACCGACCGGATCCTCTGGCGCATCAAGCCAGAGTATCTCATACGTATGGAGCGGCTGTGGATTGGGATGGAACTGCGTTTCGTTCATAAATATGTTGGTCGGGGAGCGCTACCTCACCTATAGATGCCTTATCCTCACTGGCAAATGGAGCCTCACTCAGTGCCGGCGTTGTTGCTGCTGCTGTGGTTGGTCATCGTCAACCGCGGCATCGAGTGTCCACTCGTCGGATGCGGCCGCGTGGCGAGCCCCGAGCTGCTTGATCTGCTTGAGCCGCTCTTCGGAGTTCATCGTAAAGCCGAGCTGCTCTTGGTGGAATGCGTGACATGCGAGGTTCGCGTTCAACGCGGTTTGACGTACGCAGGCCGCGACGATCGCGGTCGGGATGATCTGTGTGCCGTAGAGGGGCCCGAACGGCGCGATCCCCGGTTTGCACTTGACCTGTGTGCGGCATTCGAGGTCGCTCAGCGGCTGCACGATGATGTGGACGTCGTTGAACTGGCCTGAGAACGTCTGCACATCGTACTCTTCATCACATTCCTGCACGAGAGAGAATCAGTAAACGCTGACACGGATAAAACCGCGGAGAGGCATCGTAATACCTTGAACACGATGTGGACGAAATCGTTGCCAATGTGGCGCTTTTTCTTCATCGTCGTCGCAGATCCTTTTCGGTCGCTGCGTGCTGGCGCGTCGGTTACTGGAATCAACTCCTTCTCGATCTCTTCGTGGGAATTCATCATCGTCGCAACATGGAACACCATCTACAAAGCGCATCACATAATTGCAGTCGTCAGCAAAAAACCAGGGTGGCTTCGCGAGCGTGGGCGTGGATCTCGTACCTGCAACGAATGACTGCGATAAAGGAGCATGCACTTGCCGTCGTTCTGGCCGCTGGATGTGTCCATACCCCCGGTGTATCCACGAAGCCCCTCGAGTTGGGTCACCGTGCCCAGGGCTCGTAAGAACTGGAGGTACCGAAGCGAGCCGCCAAAGCTTCCCAAGATCTCGACTTCGGCTTTGCGTTTACTGTTGCGAACGTACAGAACGCCGACCTTGTGCGTCTCGAACTCGGGCGTTCGGTCCAGTACGTTGAGACCAAGCCCAAGCGACGGACCGTCCACCATAAGCTGCGGGCGATCCTCCACACCCAAGTCGAAAAGCTGCATCATCAGAAACACAGGATCGAAGGCTCGATCCGCCGGAGTATGTGTCTTCGAGTTATCCGCTGCCACCACCTCGTGGTTACTGGACGATGGGCCCTGTTCAGACGGCGTCAGCGTCATTGTGGAATCTCCCTCGCTCGCTTCGGTCCGTGATGACGCGGGCTCAACATCCTCTGTCCTCGCGATCGCATCCGACGAGTCGCCGGAGGCTTCGGCTTGTGTGGGCTCCGCATGTTGGCCTTCAGCCGGTGGCGATCCGTTTCCTTGGTTAGGCTCGGCACTTCCCTGGACCGGATCATTTAGAAGCATGTGCTCCATAGCGACGGATGTACCATCGTCCTCAGTAGGTGATGGCTCACAAAAGAAGGACGGTGAACCACCAATTCCATCGTACGCCGGTAGCGGAGGCACGGGCAAGTGCGGGGGAATGCCTGGGAAATCGGTGCGTTTCGTAGGTGGCGGTGGCGCCAAACGAGCAGCAGCAGACTTAGCCTTTCGCCGATTCGAATGGGCTACAATCAAGCTCGTCACGGCACGAGATTGGAGCGGCGGTCGGGGGGGCTGAGGGCGATCATGCGCAACAGTGTCGGTGCAATCCTCGTCGTCAGCTTCCTTCGCAATGGCATCGTCCGCCGGCTGTTCCTGACCGGTGCTCTGCAGCTTTGTCAGACTGGCAGTCCTCCGAGGAAAGTTTTTCAGAGGATTCCGATCCGCTGCTACAGGGAAAATGTCGGGGTCGGAGGTGTAATCTTGTCGCATCGCCAAATTCCAGCGAGACGTCGAACTGGGGCGACGAACGGTGAGAACAGACGGCTTGTTCGCGCGAACTTCAATCGTCACTATCGTGTTCCGGTACACCCACGATCGCCGCGTGACATCTTGCTTGTTGTCCGTGTCTTGATCCTTGAGATCCGGGTTAACAATCCGCAGTGCTGGCGCAAGCACCAGGTCGGATCGAGATAAAGCAAAGCACATCAGAAAGTCGACTGCCGCTTCCGCGAGGGCGAGCGTGTGGCTCGTGATCGCTGACGATATAGCCTCTCTGAGCATGGGCAGCACCCGAGATGCCAAAGAGATACGGTGTTCCTTCACGTCACACCGAAAGACTATCTCGCAAAGAATGCGATACGCGAGATACGTCGTGGCTTTGTCGATATGTCGGCGGAAAGAGATGATTGCGAGATCTTCGATGATGCGAGACTTGTGCTGGAGCCGCATTGCCACGGTTGGTGTGCTAACCACTAGATTTCCAATCATCTCGAGCACTGCGGCATATCCATCACTCCTGAACGACCCGTCTGGTGTGAAGAAGCAGGACTTGGAGCTCTGTAGCAGCATGTCGAGCCGAGCAGACACGACGTCGGGGACGATATGGCCGAGAAGGCTGATGGAATTAGTCGCTGTGTGCAGCAGAGTAAATTCTGCGTCGAAAACGAGGCGCAGACAGCGAATCAGCAGCTCCTTTTCTTGGCGCGCGGCAGCCATCATCGCGGTATCTGACGATCGTCTGTCTCTACCACCCGGTCCATGTGACGATGCCGTTAACGCACTGAAGAGACTCGAGTGGTGCGCGCTATACTGCAATTTCGATAGCACGCGAGACGTGAATGCGACTTGAGGAGACACGGGCTTGACATCAGCGTAATTGGTCGGGCCAAAACCACTGGCTTGTGCTGATGTTTGAGATGCTGTCTCATCCACACTTCCGGTCACCGAGGTGCCTCGCTGGGAGCTGTTTGAACGTACCCTGGATGGCCAAATCCAAGCGGATGCGCTGTGCGTTGAGCTGCATTCTTGCTCCTCCCCTGCGGCTGTGAGGATGTCGTGTTCGGAAATAAGAAGCTGGGTATCTATCGCGCCAACGACACAAATCATGAGATGGTGGCGAGCCCGTGCGTTTAGTTCGCCGATATAGCTGACGAATAGCTCGAGAAGCTGCAGTCCCATCGTGGTGAACCGAATCTTGCATAGCAATGCTGCTGCTTCACGAAAATTCGACTTGACCTCCAAAAGATTCACACGTACTGACGCGTTGCTCCGTGTTGATCGCTGTCCGCTACCACTGGTGCCTGCTGGGTCCTGCCCCACATCAGAAGTGCGATAGTTCGACGCATCTTGTGGCGCCAGCTCTTTTTCGAGTTCAGCCAGCACCACCTTCAACTCGTCTGGAATTGCTGCACGCCCAAAGGCCTCGTAGTCGATGCAGGTGATGATCTTCATCGCGGTGTCACTGATGTCAACGTCTGCGAGAATCACTCGATTGTAGAGCATTCTGCGGAGTCCTTCGACAGCCATGCGAAACAAATTTGCATGAGACTCCTTACTGATCAACGTCAACAGCGCGCGGAGTCCATGCTGCACGGGCACATACGCGCCCGTCTGCTGGTTCCTCACAGCTCGGCGCGAGCAAAATAGAAACCGAGAAGTGCGCGTCTTGGTGTCCTTCCACTGGAGGCGAAAACCCGAGCTGGCTTCGCACACGTGCAGCAAGCACCTCAGTGCGCACTGACGCACTTCCCAGTTGAGATGGCTTTCCACAACTGACGTGATCACATCATACATGCGGAGGGCTCGGGATTGCGGCAAGTGGTTGAAATACGAAGAGAAGAGCGACACAATCCCTGCAATGGCGCTGAGTTGCGAGTCTTCATGCTTTGACAGCTGTACCGCGTTTTCCAGGATATCAAGGAGCGAGTCGAATCGAACGCTCTCGAGCGTACGGGCCACTTCGATGATCAAATCCAGCGCTTTTCTCCGAATATTGGGCTCAGGGTCGTCGTAGACTTCCGTCAACATGGGCAAAAGCACTTCTTCGACCACCCGATCTTCACAAACATTTCGGCTTGACCACAAGTTGACCTGCAGCAACTCCAACGTTTCTTCTCGCACGCTTGCTGGAACTCGGCGGTCCAGGAAGAACGTCGCCATCGTTTCTTCGAGCGTGTGCAGCCAGTCGATGTGGTGAGCTGGGTGGGCAGCTTCCGCTCTGTATCGCAGCAATAAACGAACCGCGAACTCGGGCAAGAAGTCAAAGTATTCGCCCAGGACCTCGTAGAATCCTTCGACCTCGCCGCTGAAGTTCCCTTTATCAACGAGGTCGACCACGACTTGCAGCGTGTCAAGCAGTTCCTTTGGGATCCGTGTCATGTGGACAGGGATATCTGCTTGCTTTTGCGAAGACGAGCTCGTGCTTGACTTTGTAGTGACTGCTGTGTTGAGATGCTTCACGACAACTCGCTGACCGTCTGAACGCTGATGGACTTCAGCTCGGCTTGGTGTGATCTCTTTTTCTGGGAGCCACTCGCGCAACTTGTGGAACATCCGAAGAATAATATCCCACTCGACGACCAAGCGCTTGGTCGACGAGGGGCTCTTCTTAGCGTCAGCGCTTCCTTCGCTCCCCTTCCCAGCAGAAGGCTTGTTGTCGCCATACTTCTTCACCAGGCGCTGGATCGCCAGAATGATCTCGAAGACGACCACGCCGCTTTTGGTCTCGAGGCACGTTTCCATGGCCATTAAGATGGGGGCCCATTTGATCTCGTCTAGCCTCACTACGCGCTGGGACCCCCAACATGACATGCCAACGAAAAACACGGCGCCACGGAGAATCCACTGATTGTACTGCGTCGGGTTCTCGAGCAACGTGACGAGCCCTCGCAGCACCTGGAAACCAGCCGAGCTGTTGAGTAGATGCTTCATCACTGACCACGTGCCCTGTCCGTCCGCATTGACCATCCAGCAAAGGGTTCGCAGACACACCGAGGTCCCCAGCGCGTGCTCAAGTCGGTGGGTCGCCAGCACGTGGAAGAACGAGAGGAATCGCTTGCACGTCTCGACGTCGCCGCGCGACCACGCAACGTCGCAGCGCCCGCAGACCACGCTTGTGATCGCAATCACCGTCTCAAAATCCAGCATCAGCGGGCTTCGTCGCAAGACCTGCTGGATCAGATTCAGCAAGTCTCGCTGCTCATCCGATTCTTCGAGCCATTGCAGCAGTAGCCAGCCGAGCTCCACCTGGAACGGCTCGACTCGGCGTCCATCCAGCGTGAGCAGGCGAAGCGTCTTTTGGAGATGTTCTGAGTCACCGCTGACGTCGTGGTCTTCGAGCTGCTGGAAGATTCGCCGCCGCGTTGCGCTGGTCAGTTGCTCGCCGTAGTTTCGGATGCAGAGGTTCACGATCTCGAACGCGAGCGCACGCACGTCCTGGTATCGGTGGCGGAAGAGCGCGTCCATGGCGCCAAGCAGTGTCTCGACGTTGGCGTCGGCGGGTCGCTGCTGGACTGTCCGGGGTGTCGACGACGGGAGCGTAGTGATCGTGGAGGTCGTACTGTCCGTCCCCGACTCGCTCGACGTGTCGCCAAAGTGGTGCAGCTGCGAGTACCTCGCCGCGAGCGCCGACAACACGCTGCTGGTCTCACTGCCGCTCGCGCTGCCATGGCCCGCGGACAACGCGCTCAGCGCTTGATTCTGTGGGTCGGTAGTGTCGCCGCCGCGCTCGCGCTCGCGCAGCTGCTTCGCGATCTTCTCAATGTCGCGGGCGAACGCACGCTCGTCCGTGCGGATCCGCTGGCGCTGCCACACGCGCTGCAGCTGCGCGACGAGCTCGTTCACGGTGACAGTGCTGCTGCTGGCCGTCGCGGCTCGCGCGCCGCTGTGTCTCGGCGTGCCGCTCGCGACAACCTCGCTGGCGGCCCCGACCCCGCGGCCGCGGCTGCGCGCCACCGCGAGGATCGTGCCGCTTCCCCGGGAGGAGCCGCTGGCATCGCTGCTCCTTGCTGCCGCGTCGCCGCGGTTGTCGGCGTCGACGTCGCTCATTGGCTCGAGGCGGACAGAAACGCTCGCCCTCGACGCTCCACACCGCGCGTTTGTCTCCGCTCCGCTTGATCTCCTCCTCCCTCCCCTTTCGGTTCTTCCTGTCTCCTTGGCGCTGCGCGCTGGGCACTCGGACGGTCCGCGGGGGCGAGGCGCGCGTGGACGAGATGCGGTCGGTCTTGCTTCGTCGCGGTTTCCCTTTAGGCCCTCTTCGTTGGCCCCGCACAGAGACTGCCGGCCGGCCGGCGGCTGGGAGAGACCAACATTCTAGGTGCACGAGCCAATCACCGCGAGCGGACGAATCTGCGATCCGATATTTTCAGCCAATAGGAGCATTTTTACGTGTATTTTCACCAATCAGAGAAGTTTTTGGTTGGCGAATGCAGGTCAACTGTGTCTTTGCTGTGGGGGAAAAACAAGCAAAAAATCGAAGCTGAAGAAACCCAAGCGCTTCCATCCGTCTCCATCCGTCGACAGTCTCACGACAAAGCAGCAACACGACGACGACTAAAGCGAACGGACGAGAATCAGATGGCGCGGTCCAACGTGCTTGATAGAGCGCACGAACCGGCTCATGGGGCTGTTCGACGGATGGATGAGATGTACAGTAGCAGAAAGCGAGCAAAGTAAATATGTATATACCGGGTCATCTCTTGCCAACTCGAATGGCGCTATGTCTACTCCGCCTTGCTGCGAGCATTGGAGCGCTTGGATGGCGTCGACTCGTCCGCAGTCGACGATGGTGAGGTCGACGACTGCGTCCGGAAGGCGAACGCCTCGGGCAGCTCCGCCACCTGCGAGAGGCTGCGGTATTGGCTCATTGCCATCTCGGATTCCCCGGGGCAGTGCGAGAAGGCAAACCCAGTATTGCGGCGAACAAGGCGAGGTGCCTCCATCACCGCCGGAGCTTCTTCGCCCTTGGCCAAGCGGTTCCACTCACGCATCAAGTGAGACGGCTCTGGGTAGAACAAAACACGACCGGCCTTGGCGATGTAGTTGGGCAACACCGAGCCGACAGTCGCGGCGAGCAAGCCCAACCAGAACCACGCCTGTGTGAACAGCTTGTTGAGCACTCCGTACGCCACTTCAGTCTCGTACAGTTCCGTCTTCGTCCAGCCGTAGATGTTTGAGAAGAATGCCATGAATCCGAAGTAGAAGACAAGGGTGCCGATAGTCGAGAGCGAATTCGCACGGGTCCAGTTACTTGTCATCAGCGCGACTTGAGCAGTCGATGCCGTGATCAAGTAGGAGTATGCGGCAACACCATCAGCCCACAGGCCAAGGTCATGCGCACCATACAAGTAGTGATCTTTGGAATCCTTCGCAAAGTACCACACCACGAAGCCGTCGGAGAAGAAGGGAACGGCAAAGATCACGTACGCGTGCCAAATGCCGAGCCCACACCAGCCGAAGAACGACATCCAGTTGAAGCTGCGATTCTTCAAGCCGTTCACGTACAGCGTCGGGTACTGCATAAGCACAGCGGGGGATACATCTTGGTTGTACATGGCGATGAATACAATCGGGATGGTCGTGAACAGCGCGTTGTAAAGCGTGAAGAAAATGCCGAAGTACATGAGCAAACCACTGTACATCGTCTGGACGGCCAGGAAGAAGTTCGAAAGCGAGAGTGCCACATTCTTCATGAAAGAGAAGAGGATGAGCTTGGAAATGCGCTTGTAACTGTAGTTGCCGTGCACCAAAAGCAAGCGCTTCAAGAACTTGAACTGTGCAAAGGAGTAGTCACTCGAAAGCACTGCTTGACGGCCTTCCTTCCCGCTAATACCGATTCCGACGTTCGCAGCTTGGATCATAGGAACATCGTTCGCACCGTCGCCGATAGCAAGTGTGATGTTGCCCGGGGAGAACATCAAAGTTGGCTCGGTCACAAGCTTGACAACTGACGCCTTCTGCGAAGGTGAGCATCTGCAGCAAATTACAGATTTGCACTGGGTCGCGACTGCCAAGAAGAGATACTTGATGTCATCTTCCAGAATGAGGGCAAGGGTCTTGCCGTCAATCACCATCGCGTACTCCAACTCGTCATCAACATCGTCAGTTATCGACGAAGCCCCAGGTTTCGGCTCGAACGTCTTATCACCATGACCGCGACCATAGCTCGCTTCCGAAAAGTTGTCGACTTGAGAGAGCGGTGGATAAACTTCATCAAAGTGGACTTGAGTGTCGACGGGGGTAGTCTCAGTTCCTCGGTCATCATGTACACGTCTGGGTCCACGTCGGCGTTTCTTGCGATCCTCCTCCTTTTGATCTCGGCCAACAGTGGCAGTCTTCAGCAACTGCCAGCCGAGCACCAGGCCTTGTTTGAACGCGTGGAACAACACGCTAATCACGGAGGAGTGTTCATCTGAACCCCACTTGTCGTCGACCCAGTCAACATACAGCTCTTCGAGCTTGGCTCGAAGACTCGCCTTGTCCCTCTGGCTGAGAACAACGACATCCATGTTGTCATCGATGACGTGCGACGACATTCCAATGCTGAGGGCAGTTTCCTTCTTGTCTCCAGTCAACACCCAGAAGTTGATTCCTGCCTTTCGTAGCGAGCTGATACATTCTTCAACACCGTCTTGAAGCCGATCCTCGATCGCCGTAGCACCCAGCAGGATCAGGTCAACCTCAATGAGTGCTGACACACGAGCAATCTTCTCAGCGCGACCTTCCATCGACATCTCGGCTTCGCGATAAAGTCTACCCCACTGCTCGTATTCTTGAGCAGTGAGCTTCCGCATGGCACACGTCAACGTTCGCAAACCTTCAGATGCGTATTCTTGGAGGTGACCACGCGTGACATGCGCGACACCTTGAGGCTGAGTCTTCGAGAGAAGATCAAAAATGACATCGTCGGCACCCTTACAGAAGAGGTACATACTGCCGTCAGGATGACGGAAGATAATGGACATCCTCTTTCGGTCGCTGTTGAACTCGAGCACATTCAGTATCTCGAACGACATCGCTTGACCCTGAATCAATGTCTGGCAGACTGGCCCATCCCGCGCGGAGAGCACGTATCCCAAATCGTTCGCCGCCCACACAAGGGCTTGTTCATCTGGTGAGGACGCATTATACTTCACTGGATACACCGGGGACGAAGCAAAACCACCATCTTCTGGTGCACCGTCAGCGCGTGGGCTGGATTCGTACTCTGGGATCACTGTGTTGCAAATCGTCAGCAAAAGAAGAAAGTTGTGAATCTCGTTCTTGGTCGAATGGTTCGCGTTCAGACGCGCAATCAAACGAGCATCATTGAACCGAGTTCCCATTCGCGCGGTGTTGCCCTCAGTCTCGACGTCGTTGTACCGGAGCCCAGCAATTGTGCACTTCGCGAATATCATTTCGTTTCGTGTCAATGTGCCGGTTTTGTCGGAAAAGATGTACTGAATCTGACCGAGATCTTCGTTGATGTTGCTGTTTCGAACCTGCGCGGGTGTGTCCGATCCATCGTCGTACATTTCCAAGTCACTCTCGATGTATCTGGCGTGAACGAAACGCACACCCTCCATGGTAACATACATGGACAGCGGGATGAGATTGTTGAACAGGATCACGTAGCTGAGGAAGATGTAGTTGTTGTCGTCATCCTTCTTCCCATCCTTCATAAGAGTGTCGATATACCATGGATACGATGTACCATTGGCCGTGTCGAAGTCCCAGTTGTTGTTACCGAGTGTGCAGGCCACCGAGATGCTGAAGAGCATGATCAAAACGAGGACAAACATAGTGTCCAAAGTCTTCTCGACGAAACTGCGCTTCAGGGGGACACCAGCTGAGTTCATGGCAATCTTCGTATCTTGGCCAGTGTAGATCACGAGACCAATTGTCCATTCCGAGTTCCGGCTCTCGCTTCCACGCAGAATGAGATTGTCCATCGTCAAACTTGTCTCCGACTCGCCATCGGTTTGAGCTGCTGAGCCATCACCATGAGTTAGGAGCTTCAAGACTCCGTCAAAGTAGAAGAGGTCCTTGTTGGGCATATCACACTCGGCGTACAGGCGATGCTTCTCGAGGATATTTTCCGCGGACATGAAGTGCTTCGTGCACTTGGCAACGCTTCGGATTTTCAAGTTCGTCTCACCATCGAGGTTCGCGGTCTCAACGTAGCAGCGACCATCCGGGCGACTCGTCGCGAGCAAGATGCAGTCGGCAGGAACATCGTCCCCGTCCTTCAGAATCAAAAGATCACCGACTTGAATATCATGCCACATGCCGTCAATGTGCTTGATCTCATCGTTCGCATCACGGCGGACAATATGGGCGGGCTTCGAGTTGACTTGTGTATCAGCCTTTTGGCGCCGAAGGTCTTCGCTCACATCCTTCAGGGCCGACGTAGCAAACACGATTAGCAGCGGAGTCAAACTTGCAACTGGGCTCACTGGAGAGAAGTCGAAAAAGCACAGCATGACGACGATCGTGGTGTAGAAGTTTGCGAGTCGGCTGAACTGCATCTTCAGGAACACGAACGGGAAGTTGTAGAACGTGTACTTGCTCGTTCGAATCAAGTTGGAGCAAAACACTGGTTCGGCAGCTGCCGTTTTCTTCGAGGCTGGTGCAGTTGTGCTCTTGCGGCGCTTGATGTTATTGTTGTGCTCACCAACGCCGACCGTGATTGTCCGTCGCGGAGTTGGTCCATCAGCCACATCCTCGATTGGATTGACGCTGAGAGTTTGTCGGAGGTTGTGGATGGAACCGTTGCGAGGTTGCGGTGTTGGAGGCATCTCCGTGGCGAGCGCTGCTCGATCGTACTCACGCTGGTTCTGCACTGCTTTCACGATCCGTCGCAACTTCCAGCCGTAGAGCAGACCAGCGAGGTTGAGCAGCGACAGGATGATCGAAAAGAAGCCCTGCATGAGCACTGATGTGCCGCTGCTCACGGTGGTCAACTTGCCGTTGTAGCCCTTGACGTACCAAATAATGTCGACGAGCAAACTGAGCTGCATGCCGATCTTGTAGAAGAGCAGGAACTTGGGCGCGAGGAACTTGGATCCGTGCCAGCCGAGAATGAGCGTGACATACTGAAAACACCCCAAAGAATCGTGAGCCACGCAGTGCATGGTTCCACCGAGTCATCGCATGCACACACGTACCAGAATAAGCACCGGCACCGTCGCTTGGTAGGACAGACCGAGAATAATCGGCAAGATTCGAAACGTGTTGACGGCGGCCTGCGAGATCATGATGAACTGGAGGCGGCGGCGACTCTGGTAGATCGTCATGCCCTTGAGGAAGCAGAAGACCTTCTCAAAGTAGCTCCAGATCTTGGCCTCGGCGCTGGTCTGGTTCTCCATCTCGACCGAGTCGGCCATGCTGTCGGCGCGATACCGGAGCGAGATGATGTTGCGCTGCTCCTCCTCGGTCGCGGCGTTGAACGTATTGATGCGCCTCAGCCCGCCGCTCGCCGGCGGCGGCTTGTTGGCGGCCATGCTTGGCGACGTACTCGCGTCCGTGAGGCGGCCGGCGCCGGGGACGTCGATCTCGATGCCGAGGTGGTAGTCGGCGCCCAGGTCCGACGGCGACGGCCGCGGCGACGCGAACTCCACGGCCTTCCCGCCCATGGTGGCCCTCCGCGCGTTCGGTTTCCCTTTTCCGAAATGCCCCGAACGCTCGATGTTCCCACGGGGACAATCACTCCGAGACGCCGTTTAGACGCGTCCGGGGACAGAGGGGGAGGGGGTGCTGGTGTGTCGGCGGTGGTTGGTGAAGCCAGGCGCGCGAAGCCAAGCAGCGATGACGTTCGGCCGTTTGTGGCGGGTGCACACGCGCCTTGGCGTCTAAAATGGCCGCTCCCAACCGCGGGGGGGGGGGGGGGGGGG